>JBBBDQ010029164.1:0-310000 GCA_037127315.1 Ascarosepion bandense | reverse complement strand
TGTGGAGGGAGATACGTGTACATATAGATACTACATTATTTAATGGGGAAGTAAAGAGACAGTCATACATCATTATACGCGGATCACTTTAAGCGGTTTCATTTATCCACGGTCGGGCCAATCGGGGAAAACTCATTTTCGAAAGGTTTCTTGAGCCGGAAAAAAGAAATACAATGGCAAAGCTTAACAAATATATCTAAAAAAAAAAAAATTAAATAAAAATAAATAAATAAATAGAATAAAATAAAATAAAAAATCAGGTGTAAAACAAAACGAAAACAAAAAAAACAAAAAAACAAAGGCAGGTTTTCCCTTGGCACCGCTATTACGAGATACTCCCTCGGCCTTATTTCATTATTTTAAAAATCCTTTTTTAGAATTTTAATATAATCCAAACATACAAATCGAGATTTCTACATTCTTTTCTTTTTTTTTTTTTTTAGTGGAATGACTACGTCGAATCCATTGCTAAATCCGCTGCTATGAAAGTCGGCTCTCTGTGCAGGGCCCGGAAGTTCTTTCCGTCTAAATCTATCCTGCACATACATAAATCTACCATCCGCCCGTGTATTGAATACTGCTGCCACATCTGGTCGGGTGCCCATGCGATTCTCCTCGGGGTTCTTGACAAAACACAACGGAGAATCTGTAATGTGATCGATACCGACTTGGCTGACCGCCTGCAGTCACTCTCTCACCGGCGTGACGTGGCTTCTATAAATACTTTCACGGCTTCTGCTCTGATGAACTTAGATCACTGCTGCCCCCTAGGTATGAATTTGCACGAGATACTAGATTAGCAACTAGGTCCCACCTTTTTACAGTGAAACCAATGAAATGTAACCGCAATTTCTACTCCAACAGTTTCTTTTCTCGCACTTCCCGCCTGTGGAATTCCTTTCCTCATGCTTGCTTCCCCGACGGCTACAACCTCCAGAAATTTAAATGTAGGGTCAATAGACACCTCCTAACACACTAAATCGCACCCATTCTATCAAACACTCTTCCTATCTGCCCCACCCTCATCCTCGGTATCCTTACCCATCTATCACCTTCCTCCTGACATTCCCTATGTCTAACCACTCCTTCTCTTTACCTTCCCCTATGTAGCCCCATGCGCAATAGTGGTAGTGGAATGCCTTGCTTGGGGTGAAATGATTAAAAAAAAATTGTCATATGTTTGTGCTGAGTAGTTATTTTGCAACTGAAATCGAGTTAGGAAATGTCAATTTTTTAAAGATATTTTTTGGTTCTGTGCATAACACGCACCCCTAATTCTGCTTATTTTTTTTTTTAGAAAAAAATGCGTATTACATATTGGGATTACGGCAAGTTTTCAGATTACTAGGAAAAGCCTAGACTAGGGAAAGATCTTTTAAGGAAAACCAGTGTAAACACTTATACGAAAAAACCTTCACAATAAAACAAGCGGAATTTTTACAACGAGCGTACAACGGCCGAAACGTCATACAAATGGCAACAAATATGAGGACAATAGTCTGAATAATGTAAATACTGTAAATACTACCTCATCTCAGAAATATAGACAAATAGAATGATCTATTATTAAACGTCGTACAAATGGCAACAAAGATGAGGACAATAGTCCGAATAATGTAAATACTGTAAATACTACCTCATCTCAGAAATATAGACAAATAGAATGATCTATTATTAAACGTCGTACAAATGGCAACAAAGATGAGGACAATAGTCCGAATAATATAAAGAAGGTGAATAGTGGTAACATATCATGGCAGATAATAGTGAATATATAACTGAACAAAATTTAATTTTAATTTATTTCTTTGAAGAAGGACGTCGATAAACAAAAATGGAATATATTTATGAAACAACCTATTATTTTTCAATTTTAGCTGTAATTTAATAAATAATAAAATAATGAACTCGTTAACAAATAAGTAACTGGTAATTTAGAATATTACGATGATTTAATTACAGCGGAATGACACTTTCCTAGAATTACAAATTAATCCTTCTCATAACAACCTAATGTTGTATGAAGGGTCCTATAGTTAAAGCCTTAGCTGCCTTGAATATAACAGGTGTAATGTGGAAATCCGAGATAACAGACAACTTCAAACGGAGTTTCTTTTGCGCCACTGTAGAGATAGATAGATAGATATGAAGAAACTGAGATAGATAAAGATATAGATAGATCGATAGATATGAAGAGATAAAGATAGATAGATCGATAGATATGAAGAGACTAAGATAGATAAAGATAGATAGATCGATAGATATGAAGAGACTAAGATAGATAGATCGATAGATATGAAGAGACTAAGATAGATAGATCGATAGATATGAAGAGACTAAGATAGATAGATCGATAGATATGAAGAGACTAAGATAGATAAAGATAGATAGATCGATAGATATGAAGAGACTAAGATAGATAAAGATAGATCGATAGATGGATGTGAACAGACTGAGATAGATAGATCGATATGAACAGACTGAGATAGATAGATCGATATGAACAGACTGAGATAGATAGATCGATATGAACAGACTGAGATAGATAGATCGATATGAACAGACTGAGATCGATAGATAGATATGAAGAGACTGAGATCGATAGATAGAAATGAAGAGACTGAGATAGATAGATCGATATGAACAGACTGAGATCGATAGATAGATATGAAGAGACTGAGATCGATAGATAGAAATGAAGAGACTGAGATCGATAGATAGAAATGAAGAGACTGAGATAGATAGATAGATAGATAGATAGATAGATATGAAGAGACTGAGATAGATAGATATGAAGAGACTGAGATAGATAGATATGAAGAGACTGAGATAGATAGATATGAAGAGACTGAGATCGATAGATATGAAGAGACTGAGATCGATAGATAGATAGATAGATAGATAGATATGAAGAGACAGATAGATAGATAGATAGATAGATAGATATGAAGAGACTGAGATAGATAGATAGATAGATAGATAGATAGATAGATATGAAGAGACTGAGATAGATAGATAGATAGATAGATAGATAGATAGATAGATAGATAGATAGATAGATAGATAGATAGATGAAGAGACTGAGATAGATAGATAGATAGATAGATAGATAGATAGATAGATAGATAGATATGAAGAGACTGAGATAGATGATAGATAGATAGATAGATAGATAGATGAATGAAAGAGACTGAGATAGATAGATAGATAGATAGATAGATAGAGAGACTGAGATAGATAGATAGATAGATAGATAGATAGATAGATAGATAGATAGAAGGATAGATAGATAGATAGATAGATATGAAAGACAGATATAGATAGATAGATAGATAGATAGATAGATAGATAGATAGAAGGAGACAGATAGATAGATAGATAGATAGATAGATAGATAGATAGATATGAAGAGACTGAGATAGATAGATAGATAGATAGATAGATAGATAGATAGATAGATAGAAAGAGACAGACAAGATAGATAGATAGATAGATAGATAGATAGATAGATAGATAGAGATAGATAGATAGATAGATAGATAGATAGATAGATAGATAGATAGATAGATAGATAGATATAGAAAGACAGATAGATAGATAGATAGATAGATAGATATGAAAGAGACTGAGATAGATAGATAGATAGATAGATAGATAGATGAAAGAGACTGAGATAGATAGATAGATAGATAGATAGATATGAAAGAGACTGAGATAGATAGATAGATAGATAGATAGATATGAAGAGACTGAGATAGATAGATAGATAGATATGAAAGAGACTGAAGTAGTTAGATAGATAGATAGATAGATATGAAGAGACTGAGATAGATAGATAGATAGATAGATAGATAGATAGATAGATAGATAGATAGATAGATAGATAGATAGATAGAGTTTGCAAGAAGGGAGTCTTAGATAGAAAGACATAAACGAGAAATAAAATTAGAATGAAATGAATAGGAGATGAAACAAAGGAACGAGAAGAAAAAGACATGAAGACAAAAAGTGAGAATTCCATGAGTTGGGGAAAGAAAGTAAATAAAAAATGAAACGGATAAAATAGAAAAAAACAAAAAATGAAACTGACATCTTTAAAAGGAACGAGGTAATCTTTTAAAGAAAATGAGTCGAGAAAATTGCCCATCGCTCAGAACACCGGGTATTTGAAATCTGACTCAGACGTTCAAGGTAAAAGAAAAAAAAATGTCTAAATGTTTTATTAAACGGGAAAATAAAAATGGGAAAAAGAAATCATGTTTTTTTTTTGTTTTTTTTTTACAATGAATTTTGGACGAGGGTGATTTTCTTGTCAGTCAATTTCACTGCCTTTTCCACAAATCTATTTTCATTGTTTTTCCATTTCTTCGTTTTCGAAAAATGTTATTATTCATATTTTTGCATGTCCACACAATATCTGCGGCAATTATCGCTGAAAATTGTTTGAAATCATTTCTTCTGAAATCTCTAGCACCTTCCTCAGTATCATTTATTAAGTTCCATCGATTTTGATGTTCATATCAAATGTCTAGTAGTTATTTCTGAAGATTGAGAGACTGCAAGTCGCTTCAAATAACTAGCATCTTCCTAGGTATCCTTTATTATATATATATTAACTATAACATAATTTAAATAATATTAACTATAGCTATAATTTAAATCGTCTTGTATAACCCACCGGGGACAAACTCAGAGGGAAAATAAGGGGAAGCAAAAAAAGAAACAAACGAAAGTACATGAACAAAAAGTCAAGCACTCGTAAGAAAGAAAAAAAAATCCCAAGACGAAAACCCTACCACTAAAGCGCTCAATACGAAAGTAGAGCTAACAGAGACAGAAAATTTTATATATATATATATATATATATATATGTAGAGAGAGAGAGAGAGAGAGAGAGAGAGAGAGATGGAGAGATGTTTTGATACTAGTCGAACAATCCTGGAAGCTATTCTCAAGTTTATTATTAATAGGCACCCGTTTTTCTTGCGAGATAATGGTAGCGTCCTGTCAAAATTCAGTTCTTTTGCGATCAAACTGTACTGACCTCTTCAGAGTGCAGGCCAGGACTACACGCCCCACTTTCCACGTTCTCAGCCGTACCGACGAGATCCGAAGGAATAGAGGGCATTACATTTGGGGACGGGTTGGCTGCAGGTTGTGGCTGGAAAGTGGTCATTACTGACAGCCAACCATCTCGCAATGGAGTTTTCTATCTGGATTGACTTCCATAGATTTTTCCACGTGCACATATGACCAAAAGATGGCAGAGGTTTAAAATCAGGGTTTTCCATTTCCGAGATGGATTAAATTCCTGGTCTTTCCAACTATCTACCGCAAGCGACTGGTCATGAGGCGCCGGTTTTCCGCCTTTGACTGTTCTCCTATACATACATTATATACGTTCCAAAAGTTATCATAGCCAGTGGTGAGAATGGAGTTAACCTCCCACACTTTATAAAATGTATCCGTAGAATGCGCTTTGACAACTAAGATTATTATTATTATTATTATTATTGTGATTCAGGATGATGCTTTGTCTAAATACAGAAAACTGAGAATACGCATTAAAATTTATGATTCTGCGTTCCTATTCTTTACTATTTATCTTTTTCTTTTTATCGGTGTTGAAAAACTGTGAAATTCAAAATAGCATTTACTGACAACAGAATGGGTAGCTGGATTATCAGAATTTTTTTTAAAGACACATGAAAAGTGACGGAGAAAATGACGAAGGAAAATATTGGATAATAAAGAAACTTAAAAATAAAAATAAATAAAGAAAATATGAAAGCGAGACAAAAAAATGAAAACGAGACAAAAAAGAATGAAAACGAGACAATAAAAAAATCTAAGAAACCTCAAATATTGGAACTAAAAATAAAAATTACACGATACATTTCGAAGATTAAATATATCACAATGCAACGCAAAATAAAATAAAAATAAAATGGAGTTTTTTTTTAATGCATCTGTCCAAATCCCATATCACACACACACACACACACAGTGTCACATAAAGTTTCCGAGAGCTTAAAAGACAAAATGGATTTCTTAATAAATAAATAAATGTATGTATGAAGAAATAAAATGAAAAAAATTGTTTTTTTCCGTTGTGTTGTTCGACGACACGTGATCAGTAGTCACCTTCCCCATGTCTATTACTTTCCTAGACACTTTATATTACTTCTAGTTAACATATTGTTGTGGAGTAGTTTTCGCACTGAAGGTTATAATCGTGCTATGTCGGTTGCTAATCGACTTAACGCACCCAAAATGTTAGGAACTTGGTAATCTTCCACTTTAAATTGACTCCTTAATATTCGGCTAACTGCCGACTAATATCAACTGCCTTAGTCCAACTATGTCCAAACTGGAACTGACTAATAGATCTACTGAACTCCAGTAGGACTCTAAAGAACTCTCTAGAACTCCCAAGAACTTCATTATTTATTTTTGAGGATACAAAAATTGTGGCACAAGGCAAAAGGGGGACAGGGAATGGCTGGTTTTCTTACATTAACTTAGCTAGCCTCACTCACAAGCAGACAATACAATATCCCTTGCACCATAACATCCCATTCTTACGTACCATTCTTGCTACAAACACCATAATGCCTCTGTGAAAATCTGACTAAACCCATATGTACAATTTGTCTGTGGGCGGGTGAGGAATGGCTTTTAAAATTGATAAGTCCAATGATTTTTATACAATGATTGAAAATATATAGCTAAACTAAAGCTTTCTAAGGAGAGAAGTTTAACGCCTTTAGTTGCATTGAACTTCTATACATTTTTTTTCTGATGTATTAATTTTCATTTGGAAGTAAAAAGTCCAGCGAAACTAGAGAAACGCATTGATAACACGATTTGTTTTTATGCCAAGACACAAAACACATCGTTTAGCTAATTTGATAGGCTGGGTGTGCGTTGTGGCGCAGTGGATATTGACTCGGAACGACAAATCGGGGTGCCGAGATCGAATTCTAGTTGGATTCCTTGCATTCACTGACGCACAAATACCATTGGGAAAGTAAAAATCCCTCTCTTCCCCCTAGTTATAAGTTAAATAACAACATAGATTGGGTTCTATAGCCTAGGTTGGTAACCAGTCTATAGCAGAAAGCAAATGGCAACCTACTGCGGGAAAATCTTCTGCCCAGTCAGTCAGGTCTCTTTCGAGTCATGATCGCCCAAATCGTGTATCACGTATGGCACTTAATTGACTGACTGAATATAATAGTTAGAGGATTAAGGCTTCTACTGGGCATAAAGTGGGGATCGGTTTTGTTATAGTTATGAGGTAATAAACTGATCTCCCTATAATTACTACTTAAAAATATAATACATATCTTCTCTCTCTAGCTATGAGTCAAATAACAGAACAAATTGGGTTCTATAGCCTTGGCTGGCAACCAGTCTACCGCAGAAACAATGGCAACCTACTGCGGGATAATCTTCTGCACATTCAGTCTTGTCTCTTTCGAGACATGATCGCCCAAAGCGAGTATCACGTATGGCCCTTAACTGACTGACTGAATATAATAGTTACAAAAATAATTTAGGCTTCTACTGAGCATACAGTGGGGGATCCTTTTTCTATTGTTATGAAGTAATAAACTGATCCCCCTTTAATTACTATTTAATATAATACATATCTTCTCCCTCTAGCTATGAGTCAAATAACAGGACAGATTGAGTTCTATAGCCTTGGTCGGCAACCTGTCTACCGCAAAAAGCAACGGCAACCTACTGCGGGATAATCTTCTGCCCATTCAGTCATGTCTCTTTCGCAACATGATCGCCCAAGCGTGTATCACGTATGGCACTTAACTGACTGATAGGCTGATTCCGAAAATGACCTTAAATTTTCATGGTTAGCTACCGTTTTTGCTGTACTGAAATTGCTTATTTTTGTAAAAAAATATCAATTTGCGATCTTGGCTGATTGCAACATTTAGTTAATAAACGTCACAGAAACCCATCAATTTTCAGGTAGGCTGAGCAATTTACGTCAACCACCTGAAATAAATTATTTTTATAAAAAAAGTGTTTTTGAATAGAAAAATTTTAAAACAGAAATACCGACTTAATCTAATTTATCACCCAAATTGAAATTAACTAATAAACTTTATCCGTAATACGCCAATAAGAGTATTAAGGTTTATTTTTTTACATGGACATCTTGATAAATTTCCGGATAATTTACAGCGATGCGAGCGATGAGGAAGGAGAAGTATTCCATCGGGATATCAAAACAATGGAAGAGCGCTAGAAGGGACGGTGGGACAAACGAATGATGGCTGACTATTGCTGGAATATCAAAAGGGACTTAAATAACATTGAACATGACAGACAATCAAGAAATAGAATATTTTTACCATAGTTCTTATGTTCACGAAGGTTTTATTTCTTTTATTAATTTATTAAATGATTTGATGAGAATACTTGTTGGTCTTGGTCTATTCAGTCGTGTTATTTTTAAAGACTTACGTTGTGATTTTTATTGAAAAAATAGTACACCAAAATATGTTGGTTTAAATACGAATTAAGAGGTTTCCACGATTTTAATTCGAGAAACACTGCCATCAGTCAATATTATAAACAAATGAAAAAAAGCCTTCTTTTCTAAAAATGAAGTATTTGTGTTCAGCAAAAACGGTAGCTAAGAAAGAAAAAGTAAATTTATTTTCAGATTCAGCCACCCCAATTATTTAAAAAAGATGTTTGGTGTCTCGACACCATTTCAATTTATTTTTTTATTTTTGTCGACAATCGTAATAGATTTTCTCTGTTGGCAGTGACAGCTCAAATTCCTGACCCCAAACAACACCTTTCTTACTGTTAACCACCTGAAATAAACTATTTCTATGAGAGAAAAAAAAGTGTTTTTGAGCCAACATTTTTAAAATTTAAGCTCCGAATTATTCTAGTTTATTACCCAAATTCAAATTAAAAGATAAACTTCAAAGATTAATAAACATTATCAGTTATACGCTAATATGAGTATTAAGGTTCATTTTTTTTTTTTTTACATAGTCATGCAAATAAATTTCTGGATAATTGCGGCGGTGTTAGTAATGAGCAATGAGAACGATTTCCTCAAGATATCAAAACAATGGAGAGAAAAATAACAGTGTTACCATAGTTCTTATGTTCACAAAGATTTTATTTCTGCTGCTAGCTTATATCCAATGATTTGATGAAAGTACTTGTTAATTTTGGTATGTTCAATCGTGTTATTTTTAAAGACTTAGGGTCTGATTGTTATCGAAAAAATAGTATTTCTCAGTAAACAGACCAATATTTGTTGGTTGAAAGACAAATTGAGGTGTTTCTATGGTTTTACTTTGAGAAATATTGTCACCGGTCAATATCATATGTACAGAAAACAAATGAAATAATGTTTTTTTTTTAAATGCGGCATTTCTGTACTGCATAAACGGTAGCTAACCAATAAAAAATTAAGGTCATTTTCAGATTCAGCACCCTTAAATTATCTAAGAAAGATGCTTAGTGTCTCGACACCATTTCATATTATTATCTTTGTTTTTTTGTTTTGTTTTTTTGGTTGACCAGTGTAATTTGCTTGATAAACTAAGGGACCAATATCAACAAACTCAATGACTACTGAGCGGCCATATATTTTCTTTATGGGTTGCGTCCTTTCAGGACGCAGGTGGTCACAGACTTCCACTTGCCCCTAGTCCTTGTCGTTTATCCCCCTTAGTATCTCTCCCAAACCCCGCTCTGCCATCCACTTGCTCAAGCTCATCAAGTATGTGTCATGTTGATTACTCTTCTCATTCTCTCTGTCCGTCTTGTGAGTGTTAGATTCTCCAAGCCTTCCTTCCTCATTACGTGCTCTCCAAAATTTCATCTATCTTCATCCTTGATGAGATTATCCAGCATCCGTTTCCAGACAGGAGCTTTGTGGTACAATGGATATCGACTCGGAACGAGAAATCGGGGACCCGAGTTTGAATTCCAGTTGAATTCATAGCATTCACTTACGCGCAAATACCCTTGGGAAAGGTATTAATCCGTCTCTTCCCTCCAGTTATGGGTTAAATAACAAAACAGATTGGGTTCTATAGCCTTGGCTGACAACCAGTCTATCGCAGAAAGCAATGGAAACCTACTGCGGGATAATCTTCTGCCCAGTCAGTCATGTCTGTTTCGAGACATGATCGCCCAAACGTGTATCACGTATGGCACTTAACTGACTGACTGAATATAATAGAAGCATGTTAGAAAAATGTTTCTATTGGACATAACGTGGGGGATCGGTTTTCTATTATTATGAAGTAATAAACTGATCCCCCTCTAATTACTACTTAATAATATAATACATATGTTTTCCCTCTAGTTATGAGTCAAATAAAAGGACAGATTGGGTTCTATAGCCTTGGTCGCAACCAGTCTACCGCAGAAAGTAATGGCAACCTAGTGCGGGATAATCTTCTGCCCAGTCAGTCATGTCTCTTTCGAGACATGATCGCCCAAGCGTGTTTCACGTATGGCACTTAACTGACTGACTGACTCTTCTGTTTGTTTCCAACGAAATTTTCCTGTCTCTCAATACACTGATATATATAAATGATATAAGTAGAAATTCCTAATTATATATATTATCCACCATCTTGGAATGCTTAGCTTCTCATGTGGATAGGCTTTGCATTTTGTATCATGAATTTTTTTCATTTTTAGGAGATTTTCTGCTTGTCTCCTGTTATCCACTTCGACCAGCAAATTTCCATTTCTCAATTTTTTTTTACATTTTTTGGGGTCGCCCGTATAGAGATAACTCTTTCGATCAAGAATGGGGAGAATTTAGCGAAACAAAGCTCTTCCAGGGATTCAATGATAATGAAGCTGGGGAAGTCCGCTGTTTCACCTTCAGAGTCCGATTCCGATAAATTTCTTTTAGATTTTTTATTTAAAGATGCCATGTTTTGATTTTTATTTTCACTGGCCATGTGCTCCACTACCCACCATGTAGTTCAACTTGAGAAGGGAATGAACCAAGGGGTAAACCCATTCGCCTTGGCTAAGACGGGGATACACGACCAGTATACTCATACTGAGAGCGAGTCTTGAGCCTCTGCAAAATTTTGGTTGTATAACTCTTTAATTTAGTAGTGATGAAAGAGTCTTTTGCTCTCAACACGGTTAACCCTCAGCCCCCGCCTTCTAGCTCATGTAAGATAAAGGGATGTGAGATGTTCCACTAATATATTTCAATAATACTTTTGAAATAGAAAGAGATATATATGAGATAGGGCATGTCGGGACCAGCCGATTGATCGGATCGGGTCTCTCCGACCGCCCGTCTAGCCCAGGTCAGGGCCAAAGTGGTGTGTTGAAGGAACATGACCTCTTTGCACCCGGGTCATGAACTTCTCAACCACCTGGATTCCGTCCCCAGTCATTACGGGTCGCCACCCACGGCCAACAGGTACCCCCCTTGGGGGACTTTTACCCCTGCAGAGGTGCAGTCGACGTATTCTGAAGCCCCGCCGACAGGGCGTAGGCTCATTAAGTGTTATCTATTTATTTCGCTCTACCACTGTATTGAGCGCTTTCTGTTAGGTGATTACTCGAATCGGGGTTTTTTCTTTGGGCTTCCTGCTGTTCTCGGTCCGAACACTTTTGACTGACATTCATGAACTAAGCTTTTTCTTTTTTTAAAACTATTTTTTCCTTCCGCCGAAAGTTTTCGAGGAAGGTTTTCGACACGAGTATAATTATAATCTCGTTTATATATATATATATATATATATATATATATATATATAGTCATCCGCAGACAGACCTGTTTCGCTGTATCACAGCCCATCAGCACGGCCAGATCCCGACTGCTCCCAACCCAGAACCGAAACCCGACCGAAGCGGCGCCAGTCGGCGATTCCACTTCCGGACCATGGGCGCTCGGCAGAAGAAGTCAGACATTTTGGCCTGTATATTATCTATATATATATATATATATATATATATATATATCCAAATGAAGGAAACCAACAGCTTTACAATTTAGAGTTCTACGGCATTTACTTTATTTTTTTTATAAAAGTGCTCAATACAACAAATATTGCAGAGCATAATATAATTAGATTAGTTTTATTTTAATTAATATTAATATATTTTACATTGCGACACTGAAATTTCGATGTTTCGAAACTTTTACTTCATCATCAGACAACGATAGGTCATTGCTGTGAAAAAGATTTTCATTTGAATATAAGAAACAATATGTTTGTTATTTATAGATATTGGAAGACATATTGTTTCTTATATTTAAATGAAAATCTTTTTTCCTAATAATCTTCTAACATTGCCTGATGACGAGTTAAAAAATCTAGAAATATGGAAATTTCTGCGTTGCAATGTAAAATATATTAATTTTAATTAAAAACAAATAAAATTATATAGAAACATTATAAAGAAATAGCCATTGACCAGAACAAGAAAATTATATACTGCAATAAAACAGGTTGCTTCATCAATAACAAGACACTTGAAAGATCTAAACTACAATATAACAATATAATTTATCAATTTAAAAGCCTCTTAATGAACTACGTTCCTGATTAATTATTAAAAAAAAATTATACTAGATATAACACTACATGCCTAGCGAGAAAATTCACGTTATACTTTTCTGATCATAGTTAAATTAGGATTCATTTAAACACACATAGAACCAACCAAATCCCATCTTGTGGATAATGTAAGGGTAATAGCCTCATTCATATGAAAAAAAAATGAAACCACTATTAATATAAAAACAAACACACAATGACATCAAATATGAACACGGCCACTATGTGCTGACCGTGTTTGTAAAATAAAGCTTTCCTCTAACTCCAGATACATACATAAAAAAATCTGTACATTCAGTTAAAAATAGAAATCATCTTGGATAATAGCTAAATGAAAATTCGAAAACGCTCGGATATGCAGAACATTTGCAAAATTTTTACAGGTTTTATGCCCAGAAAAAAAAAATTATACAAACACAAGAAAAACTAAAAAAAAACTTAATCGTACTTTGCTTTCAATGAAATTTGTATGAAAGAGGGATTGCTTCCCAAATAAAAACACACACAACATATATATATATGTTGTGTGTATTTTGGCAGCATTTTTTCATTAATGCAGGTTTCATTGAATAATATAGACAAGTTTTGTCTATAAATTTTGTGTAGGATCCGTTCGTACCGTCTCATATACTTGATGGTGATATCGTTGAAAGACAACAAAAAAATCACAGTAATTGTTGATTTTTTTATCGGGTCTAAGCTTTCGCCTCACATAAGCCATTATCAAAGAGTAAATATTAACACACAGTAAACAAAGAACATTTAAGTTATTAACAATAAAGATAATTGAATTGAAAATATAAGCCCATCCCTACCGTGGCGGATGGCCGAAGACAGTGACAAAATAGTGGTGTTGTGGTCCCTGGTCTGATTACAGACATTTGAGTACGTTGTTGGAAATATCAAAATTGATTGTATTCAAACCAGGTTTAAATTGTTTAATGTAGAGTGCTTCGAGGATTTTTAGTTTCTGCTTATTATTTTCTTGTTTGAGTATATACGTGTTATCAACGAGCGTTTTTCTCAGAAGTGTGCGTTGATAACCGTGTTGTTCTAAATGACGGAATATATTTGAATTTTCATTTAAGTGCAACGTCAGACGCCGTGAGAGCGAATTTGTGGTGTGGCTAATGTAGATATTATTGAGGTTGTTAGAGATACATTCTCTAAATGGACATATGAATTTATATACTACATTGGTTTTTTGCAAATCACTAACGGTGGGGGAAGAGTCGTTGCGGACAAATGAATTAGATGTAGTGGATTTAGTGTAATATATAATAAACTTAATTCTTTTGTTAGAGTCTGTCGGAGAAATATTAGTATTTATGAGTTTTTTTAGGATGTTTTCATCTAGTTATATATATATATATAAGTAGCTAACTTAGAGCCAACGGACCAACCGAGGTTTCACCAAATGGATCGTCAGGGAAAGTTGGCTGACGATCCATTTGGTGAAACCTCGGTTGGTCCGTTGGCTCTAGGCTAGCTACTTCGTGCTGGGTTCTTTTATCTTTCGACTAGTACTTTGACTAATGTTCAGATGTTTAGTCCGTCCCCCCCCCCACCTCCGCGTTTATACTCGGTGGCTTTTCCTATATATATATATATTTGAATGCAACGGTCCCCGCTCGATCACCGAAGTTAAGCAACGTTGAGCCTGGCCAGTACATAGTTGGGTGACCGCTTGGGAATACCAGGTGCTGCAAGCGTTTATTAACGGATGTCCGTTGTGGTGCAGTGGATGTCGGCTCGGAAAAGAAAATCGGTGTGCCGAGTTCCAATTCAAACACTCTACATTCACTTACGCACTGGCAGCCTTGGAAAATGTATTAATTCGTCCCTTCCCTCCAGTTATGGGTTAAATAACTGAGGTCTGCTGTTCATGCGATCTGTGGTGAACTTCTGCACCAATTGTTTGTTATCAACAGTTCCAAAAAGTGTGGATAGCGCTACACAAGCCTTCACCTCTCTAAACAATTGTTTGTATGGCAATCTGAGTTAGACACAAATACGTAAAATCGACGGGAGAATCCATTATATATATATATATATATATATATATATATTATATACACCTATCTGAGTTTGTTCAAATCCATGTTAATTTTCTAGTCTATTAAGCATCTTTATCTCTCGTCGGGGGTTATTTTATTTCTTCTAATCCAAGTGGTTTGTTCATCAAATATATATATATATATATATATATATATATATATATAAACCTGTAGTTATATCGATTGATCAATTTTTTTTTTAAATCAACATATACATTAGGATGGCACTATCAATCATTGTTTAAGTTTGTTCTTTCTTTTTGTATTCAATATTCAGTGATCTTTCAATAAGTTTTATTTATTTGCAAAAGTTGCAAATAGTTTCTTTTCTAACAAAAGCCAAGCTTACGAATAAAAGGTACGAGCGGTCAAATATAAATGATTAAAAAAATTGAGTTAGGAAAGAACAGAAAGTAATCAAAGGAAAAAAAAATGAATTTATCAAAGGAAGAAGAAATGTAGTAACAGAAAAGACTTCCATGAGATAAAAAAAAAAGACGCTAAAATACAAACCGAATGAATTAATAAAGAAATAATAAGAAACTGAATTCAAAATAACGGAAAAAAAAAGAGGCCAAAAATTCCATTTTCTATCAAAGAAAACAAACAACAATGAGAAATGTAATAATAGTGACGTCAGAAATAATGAAGATTTTTCAACTTGCCGCCATTTTTTTCGACAATAATATCAAGGCCAGAGGATAAAAGAAACAAGATTTCATTTAAAATAGGTAAAATTATTGCAAAGACGGTCGAATTATTTATCGAACAGAGAGCAGTTTATTTTTCAGATGTATTTGAATAATTGAAAAGACATAATAAAAACACACACACATTATATATATATATATATATATATATATATATATATATATATATATTTATATATTATATAACAAGTTCTTTGTGCTACTCAAACAAAGTGAAAATATTTCTTTAAAAGAAAAATAGATATAAAAACATATTAATCTTGAAAGGTTGATTTTCATATTAACTTGCTCGGATAACATCTGTTGTCTAATAAATTGAAGAGCGTCCTGACGTAGTATTTGCCTATTTCTCGTAGGCACAGGGGTCCATGTTCGAGTTTAAAGAAACAAAAAAAATAAAATGAATAACATAAAATAAGAATTAAAAAAAAAACTAAAACTAAAATTAGAAAAAATAAAAATAAAATAAGAAAAAATAAAACTAAAAATAAAATAAGAAAAAATAAAACTAAAAATAAAATAAGAAAAAAATAAAACTCAAAATAAAATAAGGTTAGTAATTCAATGTATGAAAAATTTGATGCACCAAAATTTCACCAGTTTTGTGAAGTGCTTTAACGGAAGATAGAAAATGTGAAATCGAAATCCGAAAAAGCAAGTTTTCTACAAACCAAAATTTCGTGCTGAAATGCTACAAACCTCCAATATCACTGTAAAGGCAGGACAGTTTCCTCACAATTTATAGAGGTATATGGGAAACATAACTGTTAATTTAACCAGAAGTCCTGGGCATAACGGCAAACTGCACCCGGCAGCAAGACCTCTGATTGGGAGGTTGTGAGAAGCATGGAACCACCTCTTAATTGCTGTTATTCTACCCAGAATAGTAGCACTTGTTACGGTCTAATCTATGGGTAAGTAGTTAACTCCCAAACTGGGGTTAAAACACTATGAAAGTATAAAATGACACTTTTATAGCAATATATACATGAAAATTTTATAGAAAATATACATTTTTGTAAGAAAATATTACCAACTTAACATTTTTGAAGAAAAATTATTACCAGAGCACATTTTTGAAGCAAAAAAATTATTCTCAGCAAAACATTTTTGAATACAAAATTAGAAGACATTTTCAGTTTTCTAAAATAAAAAGAATTTTAATTAAGATTTTAATTAAAATCTGACTAAATGAAACTTTCTCACTATAACCGAACATTAAAAAAAAAACCCTTAAAACTGCACTTTTTTTGGCATTAAATAAGCCATAGAAGTTGATATGCCATTAAACAAATTTCAAATTAAACTAAACTTTAAACAGGTTACGATTTTAGTGACAGGGGATGAAGTTAGTTTCACTCTGCGGCAATTAATCGGAGGAACTTATATTTCAATACTAGAATTTGAAGGGAATGTGGTGGGGTAATTTTTCGAACAACTTTTCTCGTCTGTGATTGCTATAGAAGTGGTTATAAACACGAAGTTTTATCCAAGTATCCCTTTGGACATATTCAGGTCTCCATTATTTTGAGATGTGAAATTATCAATATACTTTGACTTATTCAAATGAATAAAAACAAAAAGAAAATTATTCTTCACCAACAGGTTTCGTCCTCTGATGAACTTTATCAAGGCAAATATAAAGATTTTATTTTGCGATCAGTATCTCTAAAGATATCGTTAGGATATTCAGAATTTTTAAAATGAAGGAACACTTATAAATATTATGCAATCTGTGAAATTCAAGGTTAATTATGGAATATGTTAACTGATATAATTTAATGTCTAACAAATTAAAGTGAGTTTTATTTTTTATTTTGTCTCGCGACATATCAGCCTCTATAAGTTATTTCATGCTGAAATTTAACTATTTTGTACGCTTTTTTTCGTTGAAAATGGGTTTTAGTGATACAAGTCTTACTAATTAACCCATAGACGGATAAGAAGAGGTAGATTCCTACATTTCCCAAGATAGTGTGTATACGTAACGAACCCAACTATATATATATATATATATATATATATATATATATATGATATGTCATCCGCAGACAGATCTGTTTTGCTGTATAACAGCTCATGAGTACGGTTAGACATCCGATTGCTTTTTACCCAGTATTGAAACCCAACCGAATTGGCGTCAGTAGGCGATTATACCTCTGAGCTATGGGCGCTCGGTAGAAGGAGGCAGACTTTTTAGCGTGTATATTATCATTATACACGCCCAATAGCTGAGAATGTTCTAATTCATTGCTGAATGACTGATGCGTAGATGCCATAGCTACTGTTTTTCAAAGTCTATCAAGAACTTTTCGTCTAAGAAACTTATTTTTCTCTTTTAATAAGTGTCAAATTCTTTAGATATCTTTATATATTACTAGCAGTATAGCCCGGCGTTGCTAGGGTGTAATGAAAGCTTTAAAACTAATCCATGGTCCTGGAGCTCAGACATTTTGGACGTTGGCACGAAAGACTAAAAAGCAATAGCTGTTTCCAGTTAAAGCGAAACCGTAGAATGAAAGAAAAATGAATGGATGTAAGTCAAATTTTGATTTCCTGCTATCGATATCAAATAAGTTTTTTCGTCGTAAACTGAATTTTGAAATCTAAATAAGTCCTCTGAGTAAATGGTATCATGGCTGAGACTGAGAACTACAATTATACCTACTTAGGGCCAAACCCGAAGCAAAACTAAAATAAAAGGGATGAGAAAATACAGACATACAGGCAGATAAACAGACACACACACACAAACATCTTGCCTGTTATATATATTATCGATTTTCTGCACTATTGTAACAACTGCAACCTTGAAACTTCTGAATATAGTTTCTTATGTCTTTGTCTATGAGTGTATCAAATTTGATTAAAATCGGACCACTCCTTCTATAACCCATTTTTTTTCGATATTTTTCGGGGGTACCTCAACACAAAACCTAGCTAAGAATACTCGCAGATGCTTATAGTACAAGTGTGTACATTTTCAAGAGAATCGGTTCAGCCGTTTCGAAGTCTATAGGTAACGGATACACACACAAAGTTCCATTTATAAATAAGATTTAGATTCTTCTTATGCTTGTTATTACTGACATTAGGTTGTTGCCAAATAATCTATAGCCATTTTCTGGTATCGACTTATTCTGGCTGATGTTGATCACTGCATTGTTTAGTACCTGTTATTGTGCTTCTTCCAACCGATATGAAATTTAAAGGCTCCAAAAAGTACATCATGGGACGGTGACATTGTAGATATAGCTGTTTAATTTAGAGTGGCTCTCTTTTTAATGTTAGTTTGAAATCAGAGCCTGGGTTCGATCTAAAAAAAAAAAAAAAAAAAAAAAAAAAAATCATGAAAATAATTTTTTTTTATATCATCCTCGTCGTTGTTATCATTAAAAACAATAAAAATTATTTAATTTATTTTTCAGCATTTCGAATTATTAGAAATATTTACACTGTTTATTGAAAGTTAATAACGTGAAGAGTTAATTTACGACCTAATATGGCGGAAAGTGTGAAAAAATCAGAAAAAAGTCCAGGATAAAAAAATAAATAAAAAAAAGTCACGAGGAAGAAGGAAAGAGAAAACCACGTGATTTCCCTTATAAATGATTTTTGCTTTATTTCATTTCTCACAGTAATTTAATTTGTTTTGCTTTCAGGTTTTAAATATATTATTTGATTCATTAATTAAGCTACCAATTTTATTGTTTAAGTGTTTATTTGAAATAAATTCCTTGCCTTAATTTATTTTTATTTATGTATTTTATGAATTATTAATTATATTATTAATACGCCAGAATTTATACATTTAATGAAGTAATGTGATCAATGAATAGTGCTAGAGAAGAGATGGTGTGGTTACCTCTTTGGTTTTATTTATTTATTTTTGGGGGTGACAAAGACAATTTATTAAATTCTAATAAATTTTTACTCAATGCAGAGAAAAATTATGAGAGTGATTGAAATAAAATAAATAAAATAAAAACATCTGCTTTAATTTAGTTTTTCCGTTTGAATTAAAGGAAATGTGCAAAAAACCCTAGGAAATCGGAAATATAATGCCAATAGATGGCAGAAGTAGAAAATTGCAAATACTGTTATGTTCTCAGCAAGAGTTATAAAGAACTAGCAGTATAGCCCGGCGTTGCTAGGGTGTAATGAAGGCTTTAAAACTAATCCATGTTCCTGGAGCTCAGACATTTTGGACGTTGGCACAAAAGACTAAAAAGCAATAGCTGTTTCAAGTTAAAGCGAAACCGTAGACTGAAAGAAAAATGATTGGATGTAAGTCAAATTTTGATTTCCTGGTATCGATATCAAATAAGTTTTTTTCGTCGTAAACTGAATTTTGAAGGCTAAATAAGCCCTCTGAGTAAATGGTATCATGGCTGAGACTAAGAACTACAATTATACCTACTTACAGCCAAACCCGAAGCAAAAATTAAAATAAAAGGGCTGAAAAAACAGACATACAGGCAGATAAACAGACATACACACAAACATCTTGCCTTTTATATATTATCGATTTTCTGCACTATTGTAACAACTGCAACCTTGAAACTTCTGAATATCTTTTCTTTTGTCTGTCTATGAGTGTATCAAATTTGATTAAAATCGGACCACTCCTTCTATAACCCGTTTTTTTCGATTATCGATTTTCGATATTTATCAGGGGTATCTCGACACAAAACCTAGCTAAGAATACTCGCAAACGCTTATAGCACATCTGTTTAAATTTTCAAGAAAATCGGTTCAGCCGTTTCGGAGTCTATAGGTAACGGACACACACAAAGTTTCATTTATAAATCAGTTTAGATAGATTTTTTTTATATTGGAAATTATCTGTTAGAACATGTAAGGAATTGGCTTTTTAAATAAAAGATAAAATAGAAATATTCAAGAAAAGCAAACATGTATGATACCCAATGGCGATTATAAAACTCTGAAGTGAAGGAATTAGGGACAGAGATTTTTCCGGGGAGAGGGGGTCAAACTCAAATAGCGTCTTCATTTTCATACTTCACCCCCCCACTATCGTATACACAATTTAGGAATGAGTTTTAGTATAAATATGCTACTTGACTAAATTAAACGAAATGACTTTTCATTCATAGTAGTGGAGTTCTAACCTATTCTTGCCTTTTTCACACTCACGCTGTTGAAACATAAAATAGGTTAATTTCAAAACAAAATCAAAGGCTTAATACTAACGTCAATACATTCTAAAGAAGGAAAAGTGCTGAATATCAAATCTTATAAAAATCAGAGACTGATCAGTTTCATAAACTTTTGAGGCTTATAAAAGTCAGGTGGACAACTACGGGGCCAGCCAAAATTCTGGGGTGGGGAGGGGGATAAGATTTTGATTATGTTGCAATAATATAATGTTATATATCGACAAACAACAAACACGCATATATATAAAAATATAAAGTTATATTTTTATTAATGACGATGAATCGTGTAGCATAGGGACACAGAGAATTGAGAGAGCGCGCTTCTAATGGGTTGACGGGAGTGTAGTCTTATCTGTTGTGTCTCTCTCTTCACCGGCCGATCTCTGTTGCTCCTCTACTACTGGCGAATCCGTGTGCCGAGGTCTTTTTATAATCTTCCAGAACCGGGAATTTTTCTTCCGGTTTTGCCTCGCCCACGCACGCCCACGTAATTCTCAGAGACACCTGTTCTGTTTGCCTCTGTAGTTATTTCCGCTGCTGCCGGAAATAAGGTCAAACGACATCCGTTCCTTTCAACGACCGGAAACACCCTCGCTTGCATCAGCCTTCCTCGGGTGGGGCCAGATTGTTATATTACAATAAGTTATAGGCGTGTATTTGTTTATGCACGAGTTTTACAGAAAAGTTCTAGGACAAACCAGAAACTAAGATCCCTACTCCCAATGTTCGGTTTGGTAACGTAGTCAAACTTTGCGAGATCTGTTCGTTTGAAAACTTTTCAGGATACCTATACATATACCCAGTAAAGATTGTGGAACTCTAAAAGTGGTAGTGGTGGGAGGCACATAGGGGCCTAGATTTTTCTAAAGAGGAGGTGGGTAAACTCAAACAGCGTCTTCAGTTACATACTACACTCCCCCTATCGTATACTCAAGTTAGGAATGAGTCAGTTTAAGTGCCATACGTTATACACGCTTGGGCGATCATGTCTCGAAAGAGACATGACTGACTGGGCAGAAGATTATCCCGCAGTAGTTTGCCATTGCTTTCTGCGGTAGACAGGTTGCCGACCAAAGCTAGAGAACCCAATCTGTCCTGCTATTTAACCCATAACTGGAAGGAAGAGACGGATTAATACCTTTACCAAGGGTATTTGCGCGTAAGTGAATACAATGGATTCAGTTGGAATTCGAACTCGGTTCCCCGGTTTCTCGTTCCGAGCCGATATCCACTGTACCACAACGCACAGTTTGAGAGCTGGTTCGCCTTTCTCTTCACTCTTTCTACATCACCCCGTGCATCTTGTTCTTTTCCTTTCTCTCTACCTTCGCAACTGTCTTCACTCCTGTGTTCACATCCTTCTCTTGCCTTTTCTCTTTCACCCTCTGTAGTTGGTTCGTCTTTCTCTTCACTCTTTCTACATCACCCCGTGCATCTTGTTCTTTTCCTTTCTCTCTACCTTCGCAACTGTCTTCACTCCTGTGTTCATATCCTTCTCTTGCCCTTTCTCTTTCACCCCCTGTAGCTGGTTTGCCTTTCTCTTCACTCTTTCTATATCACCCTGTATATCTTGTTTTTTTCCTTTCTCTCTACCTTCGCAACTGTCTTCACTCCTGTGTTCTCATCCTTCTCATGCCCTTTCTCCCATAGTTGGTCCGCTTTTCTCTTCACTCTCCTCCTACCTAAACTTTTACTCTTATGTAGCCGCCTGTGCATCAGTGGCGGTACTGCCTTGTTTTGGGGTGAAACGATTAAAAAAAAATGAAAAAGTAAACACAGAGGGAAAAGTGCTGAGAGTCAAATCTTATCAAAATCAAAGACTGATCAGTTTCATAAATTTTTTAAGCTTATAAAAGTGGTGAGGGGGCCAGCCAAAATTCGACTTAGCCACTTCTGCCCCTTCACCTCGTAGAATTTCCACTGATGATCCCGGTAAAAATGACGGAAATATTTAATTAATTTTTATTGGTTAGATTTTCTCATGGGGGTAATCTAGGATCTGTATCGAAACAACTCTAATGAATTTTCCTCTGTCCGCGCCTAGACTTTATGAATTTAAGCGCAATGAGGTGCATTGTTGGGTAGTGGATATCGGATCGGAACCAGAAATTGGAGATCCGAGTTCAAATTCTAGTTGAATTCGTTGCATTCACTTACGCGGAAATATCTTTGGTAAAGGTATTAATCAGTCGCTTCTCCCTCCAGCTGTAAGTTAAATAGCAGTATAGATTGGAATCTATAGCGTTGGTTGAGAACCAGTCTACCGCAGAAAGTAATGGCAACCTACTGCGGAAAAATCTTCTGCCCATTCAGTCATGTCTATTTTGTGTATCACGTATGACACCTAACTGACTGGCGAAAAAAGCTAATTTTTATACGGGCGAAATAACTACATCGAACCGTAAGTTCTATGTTAACCGTTTCTTCCATCGCACTCATATAATGAATAGTTAAGAAAAGCTTATTATGACTGCATTCCGTTGTGATGAGGATTTTTAAAACCACGCGAACTCGCTCGGTAATTATTTAAAAATTTATACGGAATGCAGATTTTATCACAGTTATATCAAATTTGTCTTTGTAATTTACCCCTGGAAATGAATGATCTTGGAAAAGACAGAAAGTACTTGTGTTAACAAGAACCATGGCATCTTACCTGATGGATTTTATCTGAACATCAAGAAACTGATTAGACAACAGGAAAGGACCAATATAAAAATAAGTAGGCAAAATATATCTCTAATATTCAATGATTATATATATGTGTGAGCCGAAAGCTTAGAACCAAATTAATAAAAAATTATCCAAATGTTGGAGAATTTAGTCTTTATTTTCAACTGAAATTATAGCCAAAATACGACGTTTAGAACGGCTCATGATTAAACATAATAGACATCTGTTGTCTCTTATATTTAACAGTATATGTTTAGAAAATTATTTGCTGCCTCGATACACTATATATATATATATATATATATATATATATATATATATATATATATATAAAGTATTAAAAACTGCACCAAGCTAATTAACCACGTGTGGGAATTTTTAAAAAATGGCTAAGATCCTTATGTAACTTGGATAATCTTCAAAACAGCAAAACCTTGCAACGGTGGTGATATATGTAGATTATGCCAAAAAGTAAGTTAGCATAATATTTCCAGAACGAAAAATGTTGCTAAATGAAATGTCCGAAAAAATGTTTGGAAATAAACATCTCATGAAATATATTTTAGGATCATACAAACCAGGATTACAATGTTTGCAATTTTTGACCAGTTCCCCAATATTTTTAAATTTCGTGTTATGCGTTCTGGAAGTTCCTGTTATTCGTTCGAAAAAACGCTGGAAAATCTGTTAACATAAAACGCCTGAAGGTAGCGAAAAGTTGACAATAAAGTAGCGGAATCGGCTGATTTCCGAATTTATATATATATATATATATATATATATATATATATAAAATTCCAAGTGAAGAGGACTCAAGGTTTTTTTTATTTTGAGTACTCTGGCATTTGTTTTATTATAAACAGTGCTCAATATAATGAGTAGTATAGAGCTTAATATAATATAATTATATGGCTATATATCAATTTTACATTGCGACATGAAAATGTCTATGTTTCGAGATGGGTTCTCATCATCAGGCAAAAAAAAACAAAAAAAAACAACAAAAAAAACACCCATATACATTCACAGCAAACCAAAAGATTTTGTCATTTAAATGTAAATCATCTGCACAACTACATCAACATTGTCTGAAGATGAGAACCTATCTCGAAACAGAAATTTCCATGTCGCAATGTAAAATTGATATATAACCATATAATTATATATATATATATATACGATTTTGAACTTCGAAATTTATTATATATATATATATATATATATAATAAAATAAATTTCGAAGTTCAAAATCGTTGTATGATCATTTCTACATAAAATCCCTAAGAGAGATTTCACGTATCATCGGCAACTTATACTCAAAATAAATAAGAATTCTTCTTTATTTTGTGTATAAAGGTTGCCGATGAAATGTGAAATATCTCTTAGGGATTTTATGTAGAAATGATCATACAACGATTTTGAACTTCGAAATTTATTTTTGTTTTATAATTGGCTCTGTAATTTAAATATTAATTACATTGAGCCTTCCACCCATATCATTTTATCATATTAAAATATTAATATTAATTAGGATCGGGTCTTTGGGATTTACCTTCCTGCCTTTCCGTTTCGATTAAAGTTTTTAAAATATATATGTTTTCTTTAAATAAATATGTCCAATCTAGACGCAAAATGAAGAAATCGTTGCTTCATTTCTCGGTTATGAACAATAAATCTCATTCTTCGGCTGCGACAAACTTTGACCTCTACAATTAACGTGTCTGTTCGTCTGTCAGTTGCGGGAAAGACCAATCAAATGTCAAGTCGGGGGTCTGTTTGGTTTTTGAGCATATGTGAGTGTTTCTCCCGTTTTACTTCCCTCAAAAATCCCACTCACGTGACGAGGCGTGTCGTTGCCCGCAACTTCTTAGTGGACAATTACCGTTCGTCGACCTGCTTTTTATTATTATTAATATTACTAGCAGTATAGCTCGGCGTTGCTCGGGTGCAATGAAAGATTTAAAAATAATCCATGATCCTGAAGCTCAGACTCAGCCTAAAAAATATTTGAAATAATAAAACAATTGCGACAATTTAACAATCGCACCTCATATATATATATATATATATATATATACTCGCAGTATAGCCCGGCGTTGCTTCGGTGCAATGAAAGCTTTAAAACTATTCCATGTTCCTGGAGCTCAAACTCTTTGGACGTTGGCACAAAAGACTAAAAAGCAATAATTGTTTCCAGTTAAAGCGAAACCGTAGACTGACAGAAAAATGAATGGATGTAAATCAAATTTTGATTTCCTGGTATCGATATCAAATAAGTTTTTTCCGTCGTAAACTGAATTTTGAAGACTAAATAAGTCCTCTGAGTAAATGGCATCGTGGCTGAGACTAAAAACTACAATTATATCTACTTAGAGCCAAACCCGATGCAAAAACTAAAATAAAAGGGATGAAAAAAATACAGACATACAGGCAGATAAACAGACACTCACACAAACATCTTGCCTTTTATATATATATATATATATATATATATATATATATATAGATAGTATCGATTTTCTGCACTATTGTAAGAACTGCAATTTTGAAACTTCCGGGTATCGTTTCTTATGTCTTTGTCTATGATTATGAGTATCAAATTTGATTCAAATCGGACCACTCCTTCTATAACCCGACACAAACCTAAATAAGAACATTCGCAGACGCTTATAGTACAAATGTGCAAATTTTCAAGAAATCAGTTCAGCCGTTTCGAAGTCTATAGGTAACGGACAGAGAGAGAGAGAGAGAGAGAGAGACACACACACACACAATATTCCACTTATAAATAAGTTTAGATTTTCGCTTTATTTCGTCAAATATTAAGTCTTTTTTTCTACATTTAATATTTTTCTCTCTCTTTCTAAAATCCGTCATATCGTATTGTTTTCTACGTAAATAGGTTGGATTTTTTTCTATTTTTCAGCATTATTATTATTATTATTATTATTATGTTGTCATTTTTCATCATATTTTATTTCTGCTATGGTTGCACTACCTACCAAGTCTGCGGGAAGACCTAAGGCAGGTCGTGGTGTGTTGTTATGGCTCCATTTCATGTTTTTTCTATCTCCCCTATCATCCCTAGCGTGACATAGACAAAGTTCTCCTTCGTCTGTGGGCTGTACTTAACAAGTTTTTTTTTGTATATCTCTTAAGCTGGGGTTTCCAGCGATTCTTTCAATGTGTTGTTTTGTTCCATTTTTTATCATTCCAAGTGCACCTATTATCACTGGCACGATTCTTGTTTTCAATTTCCATATTTTTTCCATTTCAGTTTCCAGGTCTTTATATTTTGACAGTTTTTCGAATTCCTTGGTTGCTATGTTACAATCGGCTAGACAAGCCATATCAATTAATAAGCAAGTTTTTTCTTTTTAGTTTTTAACAATAATATCCGGCCTATTTGCTTTAATTTTTCTATCTGTATAAATGTAATCCCATAGAATGGTGACATCTTCTATTTCTGGAACCGGTGCTGGGTGATGTTTATTATTATTATTATTACTTTTTCTTTTTAACATTCATTCTTTTTCTTTCACCACTATTTTTCTTCCAAACTTTGTGTCATGTAGGAAAAAACTGTCGATACTGACACGTGTTGTCGAACACGGATCTCCACCCAAAAAACGTAACGGTTGAATGAATGGTGCTACTGGGATTACGTGAGCATAAATATTTAGTATATAAAGAATCCAGACAGAAGCCTGAGTGTGTTCGGTGTTGTGCATCAACTCGAACTAGCCTCGTCAAATTCTCAGCTTCCAAGCGAAAAGGAGCCCAGACGAGGCTTAGCCGGACTGCAGAGTTCCATCTGAGTAATTACATGTCCCAGGCAAATATTTTAAATACGCTTTATTTTGATCAATAAGATTTATTTACCTAAATTTTTCCCAATTTTTTCCTGCGCATGGCAGCAGAAATCAGTAGCCAGAGAAGGAAAAGAGTATCGTGTCATTCATTTGGAGGTTAGCCTCAGCCATGCTAACGGAAACCAAAAATTGTTTTAAATTTTAATAAAATTATATATATATATATATATATATATAATTTTATTAAAATTATTATTATTGTGTGTGTGTGTGTGTCTGTCTGTCTGTGTGTGAGTGTGAGAGAGAGAGAGACAAATGAAAACCGTTTAATTAAAGATCTACACAATAAACCATTTACATTTGTTAAGCTCGTCAGAGCAGTTGCCCTGAAAATATTTGTAGAAAAAACAGAGGGAAGCCACGTCAAGTCGGTGAGAAAGTGAGTGCAATCGAGAAGCCAAGTCAGGATCGATTACATTGCTATAGATTTGATTACGTGTTTCACCATCCTAGGTTTCATACTTAGTCTATGGACAGACCTACAAACATATAAATAATTTACATTCAAACAATTCTAAAAGACTAGACGAGGATCTGCCTCGGATTAATTTAAGAAAGGGCTAAATGAATTTCTTGCATTCAAGCCATTCTGAAAATGAAAAGAGGACTTTACCTTTAATAATTTCATTCGATACAAAAAAGCAGGGAAAATTTAAACTCATTTATAAATGGAACTTTGTGTGTGTGTGTGTGTGTGTGTCCGTAACCTATAGACTCCGAAACGGCCGAACCGATTTTCTTGAAAATTTACACACTTGTACTATAAACGTCTGTGAGTGTTCTTAACTAGGTTTTGTGTCGAGGTACCCCCCGATAAATATCGAAAATCGATAATCGAAAAAATCGGGTTATGGAAAGGAGTGGTCCGATTTCAATCAAATTTGATACACTCATAGACAAAGACACAAGAAACGATATTCAGAAGTTTCAAGGTTGCAGTTCTTATAATGATGCATAAAATCGATTATATATATATATATATATATATATATATATATATATATATATAAACGGCAAGATGTTTACGTGTGTGTCTGTTTATCTGTCTGTATGTATGTCCTTTATACAAAGCCACAATTTTTATCCGATTCTCACCAAACTTCACACAAATATTCTTTAGGCTGAGTCTGAGCTCCAAGACCATGGATTAGTTTTAAAGCTTTCATTACACCCGAGCAACGCCGGGCTATACTGCTAGTATATATATATATATATATATATATATATTAGGTGCGATTGTCGCAATTATTTTATTATTTCAAATATTCTTTAGGCTGAGTCTAAGCTCCAGGATCATGGATTAGTTTTAAAGCTTTCATTTCACCCCAGCAACGCCGGGCTATACTGCTAGTATATTAATATCTCTGGACATAACTAAGAATTATAAAGAAAAAATACAGAATAAATTTAACCGCTTTTCTTAACATTATTTTTGTATGGCTGGCCAGTCGTATCCGAAGATGTCTATTTCAAGAGCGGCTAGCTAATCCCTATTGCAGACATCTGCTCAGGCACATTTGTGTTTTAAAGCACCATCAGAGCTCAGCTGTCGTTTATGCTGCAACTATGCTGAGCGGAAATTAGTTACAGTTACTGGGACAGATCGTGCGAATGCGTATGTATGTGCGCAACGGCACACATATACATATATATGCCGAGCCCCGTATTATTCGCATATATGTTTGTGTGAGCCCCGGTGAACGGACGCGCGCGCGCATGTGTGTCTTTGTGCACGTCAATGGGTGTACAAATGTGTATATATGTCTGCGTCTGTCATGACGAAAAAATTTCCTCCCAATTTTCCTCTAACTTCCACAAAAATAGACCAATATACACAGCATTACATATAGCCAATTTACAAAAAAAATAATCAGTTTGTCTGACGATCGCAAGAGAGTGAAACCCAGGGTTACAAACTCTCACACACACACACACACACATATATATATATATATATGTAGTGCAGCAGATAATTTTCTAAACATATACTATTAAATATAACAGGCAATGAATGTCTATTGTGTTTAATAATGAGCCGTTCTAAACATCGTATTTTAACTCTAATTTCAGGAGAAAATAAAGACAAAATTTTTCCAACATTTAGATATTTTTTTATTATGCTGGTTCTAAGCTTTTGACTCCCATGAGACATCTTCAGAAAGGTTACAAGCCCTTAACATAGACATCCACCATCAAAGTTTATCTTGTGTATAAAACATTATATATGTAATGATATATATATATATCATTATTATCTACCTGATGAGACATTGTTCTTTCAATATCAAAACAAAATGTACACTTTTGTAATAGATCGTAGTTTTTACATGTTCTAAAGTAATAATAATTATTTATTATCAGTTATAATTTAGAACATGTACAATCTACTACAAAATTGTACATTTTGTTTCGTCACTGAAAGAACAATGTCATCAGGTAGTCAGTCATGATTGTAATAAACGTTATTTTTGAAAAGCTTTTAAAAAATAACGTTTATTACCTTCATTACTAACTAATGAGACATTGTTCTTTCAATGACGAAACAAGTGTACATTTTTGTAGTAGATTGTAGTTTGTACATGTTTTAAAGTATAATTTATAATAAATATTTATTGCTCTAATTTTATATTGTGCACTGTTTTAAATTAATGTTTTGAACGTTGTTAATATTTTCTTCATTTGTATAATATATATTTAATTTTATTTGAACATTATTTAAATAAATATGTCGGTTAATACCAATTTCATAAATTTCCGTATAATTCCGGGATATATGTGTATGTATGATTAAAAAATTACAAATGTTCATGTTTGATATTATGAAAATCTGAGTAAACTTAGACAAGCTCAAACACATAACGTGTGTGTGTGTATATATATATATATATATATATATATATATATATATATATATATATATATACGTGTGTGTGTGATCTTTTTGTCAATTTTTGTTATCGTGAAATCCCACTAGTAAAAGCAGAATTACTTCTTTCTCCGTATCATTTTCCCGCCTTTTTTTTATTATCTCTTATTTTTTATTTAGCCAAAAAGGAATGGTCGAATGAAACTCGAGGGAGTCACAAAAAGTCTCGTCTAAATATTTTACGTCGAACGAGGGTCGGCTTCGATTTGTGAATTGGAAATGGCCGTAGAAAACAAAGTGACAGAAAGTGTTGATGGCCTGATAAGCCATGGTGGTTGCAGAGGGATTCTTTCCAAAGAAAGCTATCAATAAGGAAGCAAGAACGGTGGCGGGCAAGGAAGATGAATGAAAGGACGAAAAGGAAGTTGGAGAAGATAAGTCAAGAAAAAGATGATACGAAATAGAATGAAAGAAAATAAGAAAAACAAAAGAACGAGAGAAAGAAAAACAAAAGAACGAGAGAAAGAAAAACAAAAGAACGAAAGAAAGAAAAACAAAAGAACGAAAGAAAGAAAAACAAAAGAACGAAAGAAAGAAAAACAAAAGAACGAAAGAAAGAAAAACAAAAAGAAAAGAAGGAAAACAAAGGAACGAAAGGAAGAAAAACAAAGGAACGAAAGGAAGAAAAACAAAAAGAAAAGAAAGAAAACAAAAAGAAAAGAAAAGAAGGAAAACAAAAGAACGAAAGGAAGAAAAACAAAAAGAAAAGAATGAAAACAAAGGAACGAAAGGAAAAAACAAAAAGAAAAGAAGGAAAACGAAAAGAAAAGTAGGAAAACAAAAGAACGAAAGGAAGAAAAACAAAAAGAAAAGAAAAGAAGGAAAACAAAGGAAGGAAAGGAAGAAAAACAAAAAGAACGAAAAGTTAAAAAAAAAAACATACGAACGGATGGAGAAGAAAGACGAACAGATGTAAAAGGGAAGGAAACGTGGAAAACGAAAAAAATGAAGCGAAGAGATAAAAAGAAAAGCAATGGATTAGACAGAAATGAAAAAAGAATGAGTGAAAAGTAAAGAAAGAGAAGTATATGACAGAAAAAAAGAAATGCGAAAGAAAACGAAAATCTGAAGAATGACAGACATGAGAAATCTTTAAAAAGAAGACATGAGAAAAAATAGAAAAACCAAAGCAAAAGAGAAGAAGAATGACTGAAAGAAAAAAGATTAATATAAAATCCAAAGAAGTAAAGAGGGTAAGATAAAGGCGAAAGAAAAAAGAGAAAATGTGATAAAAGAGAAAAGGGCATAGAGAAAGACGTTAAAAAGCAAAAGACAAATGAAACGAGCAGAAGAACTCAGAATAAAATGAAAACCTGAAGATAATGTCGGAGAAAGAAAATAGAGGTTAAAGAAAGAAGAGAAAAAGAATAAATAAAAAAGAAAGAAAGATAAAGAGAAAATTTAAAAAAATGAGTAACAGAAAAAGGGAATATAAGAGAATGTGAAAGAAAAAAAAAGATAATCAAAGAAAGAGAAGAAACAGAGTAAAAAAAAAAAAGAAAACGAGAGAAAAAGCAAAGAAAGAAAAAGGAATGAAATGAGAAAAGAAAAAGAGAAAAAACAAACGATACGTACGAGAAGAAAAAAGAAATAAACAGACACGGAAGAGAAAAAAAGCGGAAGAGAATAAACAAAGAGAGAGGGAGACGAAGAGAAAAAAGAAGGACAAAAGTGAATTACAAAAAATGAAAAAATAAAAGAGCTGTAAGAATAAATGAAGAAAGAGACAAAAGGACGAAAAAAAGAAAAGAAAAAGACACAAAAGAAAGAAAAAGACACGAAAGGAAGGAAAACAAAGGAAGGAAAGGAAGAAAAACAAAGGCAGGAAAGGAATAAAAACAAAGGAATGAAAGGAATAAAAACAAAAGAACGAAAGGAAGGAAAACAAAAGAACGAAAGGAAGGAAAACAAAAGAACGAAAGGAAAGAAAACAAAAGATCGAAAGGAAGGAAAACAAAGAAACGAAAGGAAGAAAAACAAAAGAAAAGAAAAGAAGGAAAACAAAGAAAACAAAAAGAAAAGAAAAGAAGGAAAACAAAAGAACAAAAGGAAGAAAAACAAAAAGAAAAGAAAACAAAGAAAACAAAGAAAACAAAAAGAAAAGAAAAGAACGAAAACAAAAGAACGAAAGGAAGAAAAACAAAAGAAAAGAAAAGAACGAAAACAAAAGAACGAAAGGAAGAAAAACAAAAAGAAAAGAAAACAAAGAAAACAAAGAAAACAAAAAAAGAAAAGAAGGAAAACAAAAGAACGAAAGGAAGAAAAACAAAAAGAAAAGAAAAGAAGGAAAACAAAAGAACGAAAGGAAGAAAAACAAAAGAACGAAAGGAAGAAAAAGAAAAGAAAAGAAGGAAAACAAAGAAACGAAAGGAAGAAAAACAAAAAAAACGAAAAGTTAAAAAAAACATACGAACGGATGGAGAAGAAAGACGAACAGATGTAAAAGGGAAGGAAACATGGAAAACGAAAAAAATGAAGCGAAGAGATAAAAAGAAAAGCAATGGATTAAAAAGAAATGAAAAAAGAATGAGTGAAAAGTAAAGAAAGAGAAGTATATGACAGAAAAAAAGAAATGCGAAAGAAAACGAAAATCTGAAGAATGACACACATGAGAAATCTTTAAAAAGAAGACATGAGAAAAAATAGAAAAACCAAAGCAAAAAAAAAAAAAAGAATTAAAGTTCAGCACAAAGAAAAAAAAGAAGAAGATCGAACAGACGATAAAATATAAATTAAAAAAAGAAAAGGAGAAATAAATTAGAAATAAATAAATCTCGGAATGACTGGGAAACGTTTCTTCGCCGCCTTAGAAATTGGTAATATTTGATGTTCGTAGAGTTTTCCCTTTTGCAGCGCTATATATATATATATATATATATATATATATATATATATATATATATAAAAATCAAGGTTATCAATATACACTGACAAAGAAATATAGCAGGTGAAAGTAAAACTAAATAAAAATTTGATTACATATGGATAACTGTCATTTTTATCAATTCACAAATCAACAGAAGTGAAATTATATATATATATATATATATATATATATATATATATATATATGGTGGAATGTGGACATATGCAAAGTATAAACTCATCTATTCCTTATATATATGGGCATAGTTTTCGAATACATACTGGAAAAATGTAAGTATGTGGATATATAAAACAGATTAAGACAAACACAGATAGTGATCGTATATATATATATATATATATATATATATGTATAAGTAGGTAAATTCACTTTTATCTTTGCAATACGAAATCACATCTTGATGTCTTGCATATTAAACTTTTAAAACATGCACATTTCAATAGCTTCTAAAGAAGGAATTGTTACGAATGACATATTTACATTTTATCTTGTCAAAATATTAATGCATTTGTTTTGAAGGAATCGTTAAAGCAGACTGACATTCAAGGACTAGTGTTTAAAATATGAAGTGCAATAAAGTCCTGTGTATATACCAAAGAAAACCTTCCGACGAAAAAGACCAAAAATCTGAATTGTAAAATAGCATAAGTTGATTGTTCACCTGTTTCAGAAAATAAACTTTGCACCCAAAGGAAAAGCTGAAAACTGATTTGATGACAACGGACCCCCAAAAAACAGATTCATAGCTCTTACCAACTTCTGAGCATTTAATCTTAAAAATAAATATTAAAAAAATACTTAATTTTCGCTTGCAAAGTTATTTCAAAATTTAACTATTTCAAGAATAAATCCAAATAAAGTTGGTATCTTTCATATTTAAAATACGTGTATTTAGGCAGCATTCTTTCTTTTAAACACGCTGTATTAAACGTTAAAGAAAACATAGTCTTGGTGATTTTCTTTTGTATTTTCTCATATTTTCTAATGAGGCTTTTTATTTCAACGTCATCAGGGTCAATGATTATTTTTTTACAATCTTTTAACCATCAACAATTGCCTTGAAGCGGAATTGTTTTGCTACATTTTAAAGAACTAAATAAACGTTAAGAAATTTCTAAAAATTCAGGAGAAGTAAAAAAATTGACTCTGATGATGAACGATGACGTTCGAAAGTACTCGGTTAACTTATGGACAATATGTATATAAATATAATTTTGAAATAAAAAGCCTCATTAGAAAATATGAGAAAATACAAAAGAAAATCACCAAGACTATGTTGTCTTTAACGTTTAATACAGCGTGTTTAAAAGAAAGAATGCTGCCTAAATACACGTATTTTAAATATGAAAATCACCAAGACTATGTTGTCTTTAACGTTTAATACAGCGTGTTTAAAAGAAAGAATGCTGCCTAAATACACGTATTTTCAATATGAAAATCACCAAGACTATGTTGTCTTTAACGTTTAATACAATCTTTTATATTTTATATATTCAAATCAGAATTCTAATTATGAATCACAAATAAAATATGCATATTTTTTACTATATTCGATAAGTAAAAAACAATTATCAAAGAACACAAAACAAATTTCCAATGAATAAAATGTGTTAAGTGATTTGCTAGAATAAAATCAAAAATAGATAAAAGTTTACATAACATAATAGCAGAAATTAGAGGACAATTTTTTAAAAAACTTGCATTGTTTATTAAAAATCGAACTAAAAAGATTGTTCTGTATAACATATTACATCATAATTTAAATAAATTATACTCCACGGATTAACTCTCACAACAGATCTCAAGTATAAACCTGACTATATAGAATCCATCCGCTGCTAAGAAAGTCGATTCCCTGTGTAGGGCCAGGAAGTTTTGTTCCCGTCTGAAACAATCCTGCACATATATAAATTTACCATCCGCCCGTGCATTGAATACAGCTGCCATATCTGGTCGGGCGCTCCTGCTATCCACCTAGGGATCCTTGACAAAATCCAACGGAGAATCTGTAATGTGATCGATCACGACTTGGCAGCTCAGATACAGTCACTTTCTCACCAGCGCAATGTGGCTTCTCTGTATCTCTTCGACAAGTACTTTAACGGCTTCTACTCCGATGAACTTAGCTCACTGGTGCCTCCTATATATGAATTTACTCTAGCCACAAGATTAGCAACTAGATCCCACCCTTTTACTGTGAAACCAATAAAATGTAAACACAAATTCTACTCCGACAGCGTCTTTTCTTGCCTGTGGAATTCCCTTCAATTTACTTGCTTCCCCGACAGCTACAATCTCCATAAATTTAAATGTAAACTCAATAGTCATCTATCTCACTAACCTATATCCTCTCTCTCATGCTCCTCTCTCCGTCCACTCCACTCTCATCAGTATTCTCATCCTTCTCTTATTCACTTCCTGACTCCCCCTTATAACATGTCACTCTTTCTCATAACATTCCTCCTATATAATCCCCTGCAAAACAGTGGCAGTAAAATGCTTTGCTTGGGGCGATATGATTACAAAAAAAATTGTTCCGTATAATTTATACTTAAAGTAAATGAAGGTATTATTTGATGGCACAATAATTTAGTAATTATGACCTTGTGCCATGCCCATGTACAACTTATAAAGCTTCAGTAAATTATGAATTTTATAAGATTGTGCTATATAAGGCTTTCACTGATCACAGAAAAGAAATTACAATGCTACAATTTTCAACCTAAACTTAATCTTTAAACACATTTTCACAAAAAAATAGTTAAGATTTACAAAGCATATATTTATATCTTTAAATGTCAAACACCATCTTTTGAGTGCAATAGCAGGTACAAAAACCGACCTACGCTATTGTTCATACCAAGATAATCGATTCTGCGAATTTCCCGACGTGCAAAGCGCGTCCAAATTATTAAAGTTTCTTTCTGTTTCTTTCTTTACCCTATTATATTTCGACCATTTTGTTAAATTAGCAGTTGCTATTGGTTTCATTAGTCATTTGTAGAGTGTGTCTTAAACTAAATTGACCATTTAGATACCTGCGGTATGCATCGGGTGTTATCCAAGGTCACTCGACATCGTACTCACTACAGTAACTATGCTACACTAAACAAAAATCTGGTAAATATGCTTGTATGGTGATTATTGAAGAAGGAATTTTGGTGAACCTGAAGGAGACTACCACCACCTTTAATGTGTTGTTTTTCATTTTTTTTAAACTCTTTTCAATGCAATCTTATCGGTTATTACATAAAGTTTCCAATTATCAAAAAAAAAAAATTGAAAAAGATTTCAATATTTAAACAATTTTAAGGGGGACTCAGTTTCTCATATAACGTTATAGTAAATTGATCCTTCATTTTAGAACCAATCGCGTTGGGGTCGCTTTTTTGCGGGGGACGAGATGTTGCTCTTGTTTTTGTCTTTTTCAAGTTTTCCTTAGTTCTTACGATGGCATCTTCCTCGGAAACTCCAAGAATGGCTTTATTTAAAAATTTCGCAAAGCATTCAGTTGTTGAATATGCGGAAGCAAAAAAGTTAATTGCACAGGATCGATTTAATATAAGGTTGTATGAAAAAAAACTGAGCACCTCCCCCACCTAAAATTGTTTAAGTATTGAAATTTTTCTAAATTTTCTTTTTTCTATAGGAAAGTTTACGGTTTAATCGATAAGATTGCACTGAAAAAAGAAAAAAAAATATATTGATAATCAACAAATGTAATGTCGTACCGGCGAGTGGTTCCAAAATGGAGGATCGGTTTACTATAACGTTGTATGAAAAACTGAGTCCCCCACCTAAAATTTTTTAAATATTGAAATTTTTCCAAATTTTTTTTTGTCAGTCGGAAAGTTTAGGGTGTAATCGATCAGATTGCACTGAAACAAATTTTAAAAAAAAATGAAAATCAACAAATTTAAAGGTGGTGGTATTCTCCTTCATGTCCGCCGGAATTTTGATTATGCTTGTTGGAATCACCGTCAATAACTATGAAGTGACAACGCCTTTTTCTTTTAATTTGATGCCCCTAGACGCAAGAATACGATACGGCTTTTTGCGGTTATTCGACATCGATAACAACAAGAAATCACGATTCGAACCTCGATCTTTATGAGCAGAAATCGAACGTTCTAACTACGCACTCATACAGGGTGTCCATAAAGTACGTGCGCACTTTTTAAAAAATTATAAATTTTTTTTGTCTTTGTGATAGAAATAATCCGTAAAAAATGAGCTTGAACAATTAAACTTGAAAGATAATACTGTGTTTCAACAACATGGAGCTCCTTGTCAATTTGCTCTCAAGTTAGACATTTTCTAAATCAGGAATTTCCTAACAGATGGATCAGAAGGAGTGGACCATTTTATTGGCCTCCGTGATCGCCAGATTTGACTCCATTAGACATTTTTATGTGAAAACAATTGTGTATGCAACCAAACCTAGTTGATTAGAAGATTTGAAAGCTAAAATAACTAATGTGATTTCAGACATTACTGTAAATCAGTTGGCAAATGTTTTCCGTGAACTGCAAAATCGTATTACCTATTTTATGCCTGGAAAACATATGGAAACTTGAATAAAATTTCAATAAAACTTTAAAAAATATAGATTTACTTCTTTCTAATCTTTTTTACAAATTATTTCTATTGCAAATACAAATAAAGTTATACATTTTTTAAAGTTCACACGAACTTTATGGACACCCTGTAGAGATACACAGATTGCAGATAAAATGTATTGTTGGTAATTTAAAAAAAATATTTTTCTGCTAATTTCAGTATCAAATGTATTACGGGTAACTGTAATATAAAAATGTATTTTTATACTTTTTTAATGTTGTATTGCTTTTCATTTTACTTATCGATATTTAAAAAAAAAATGTATTGCTTGGTATTTTTTTTTAATGTAAAAGTATTTTTTATACTTTTAGGTTTTGATATTTTTTGGAGTGGGATTTAGTATTTGCCCATAGCTGGGATCCTAACAGGTACTACCACAACGGGTCAGGGTAGACCTGGAAACAACAGCAACTAAGAAGTGGTTTCACGCTTCTCAAAACCTCTAATCTCCCGATCAGAAGCCTTGTTACTGGATAGAGTTTATAGTACCTCACAGATACCACCCCAAAATACCTCCCAAATAATGGTAAGGTATTAGTGGCAATGGTGTCTTACTCTAGGTAATATCTTACCATTATGTGGGAGGTATTTTTAGGTGGCATATGTAGGGGTTATTTCTGCCGCACCCTGCATAAAAATTGTTTCCGTATAAGAGGAACTATTGGACTCCAAGAATGAAATATATATATTCTATTCTCTATTTCTTTATTTTTCTACAATTCTATTCAATTTTTTGGTCTCCTTCCCTTTTTTTCCAGCCCCTAACCCTCATATTCACTTCGCGTTCCGATCTCGATTCGTTAACGTCCCAACGTTATCTAATGATGTCAAAACCAGTTTCCCGCCTATTCTCATAATCACCATCGCCAAACGTCTCAAGATGGCCGCCATAGAAAAATGTCCGTTGCCATGTTCGGTTGATTTACGCGACCATTTTCGGCCGGACAACGGGTCCTGGGAATAAAAGAGAAAGAGAGAAAAACAGGCCAAAAACTGAAACCCATACTAAGCCCCAGTATTTTTCTAATCGGACAGACAGAAAAAGAAAAGAAAAATTGCCAATAAAACTATCGTGAAATATTAACACAATTCGCCTCGTATATTGACGGATTTTCTTCCTTTAAGAAGTAAAAAAAAAAAAGAATAAAATACAAAATGCAGACAGAAAAAATCTTTTGGTTGTTTCTATCGCAATCTTAGATCAGCTATGAATCTTAGAACCCTGTTTTCACACAGCGGGAAAGATTTTTTCTTCGTCATTCGTGAAAATGAAAAAAGAAATAATGAAATAAATATCGTGAATGCACAAAGACTTTTTTTCTTGCCTGGGGAAAGGGTCTTTGGGGAAACGATGAAAAAGGCTTTAGGCTTAGTGTTCTATCTTTAACATATTACACTACTGTACAAGATTCTCGTGGGTTTTATCCCTCCCTTTTTTGCTCTCTTTCCCCAATAGAACGTTTATTCAGGAAAACAAGCGAGAGAAGAAACAAAAGATATTTTTTAAGTCATAATATTTTCACCGTCAAAAGGTTTGTGAAGGCCCGACGCAAAGGAAATGTTGTGATCTTTCATTGCTAGGAAGCAAAAAACAGAGAATGAAATAAAAATGTGAATAAAAATAGAAAAAAAGGGGGAAAGAAAGAAGAATGTATATTTAGAGAGAGAGAGAGATAAAAATGAAGAAAAATGCTATGAGAAAACAAGAGGAAGACAATGACAAAAATGGGTACTGAATACACACAGAGAGAAAGAGCAAGAAAAGATGGAAGAGAGAAGGAGAAAGAAAAGATGAAAGAGAGAAGGAGAAAGAAAAGGTGAAAGAGAGAAGGAGAAAGAAAAGATGAAAGAGAGAAGGAGAAAGAAAAGATGAAAGAGAGAAGGAGAAAGAAAAGATGAAAGAGAGAAGGAGAAAGAAAAGATGAAAGAGAGAAGGAGAAAGAAAAGATGGAAGAGAGAAGGAGAAAGAAAAGATGGAAGAGAGAAGAAGAAAGAAAAGATGGAAGAGAGAAGAAGAAAGAAAAGATGGAAGAGAGAAGGAGAAAGAAAAGATGAAAGAGAGAAGGAGAAAGAAAAGATGAAAGAGAGAAGGAGAAAGAAAAGGTGAAAGAGAGAAAGAGCAAGGAAAGGTGGAAGAGACAAAGAGAAAGAAAAGGTGAAAGAGACAAAGAGAAAGAAAAGGTGAAAGAGACAAAGAGAAAGAAAAGGTGAAAGAGACAAAGAGAAAGAAAAGGTGAAAGAGACAAAGAGAAAGAAAAGATGAAAGAGACAAAGAGAAAGAAAAGATGAAAGAGACAAGGAGAAAGAAAAGATGAAAGAGACAAGGAGAAAGAAAAGATGAAAGAGACAAGGAGAAAGAAAAGATGAAAGAGACAAGGAGAAAGAAAAGATGAAAGAGACAAAGAGAAAGAAAAGATGAAAGAGACAAAGAGAAAGAAAAGATGAAAGAGAAAGAGAGAAGGAGAAAGAAAAGATGGAAGAGAGAAGGAGAAAGAAAAGATGGAAGAGAGAAGGAGAAAGAAAAGATGAAAGAGAGAAGGAGAAAGAAAAGATGAAAGAGAGAAGGAGAAAGAAAAGATGGAAGAGAGAAGGAGAAAGAAAAGATGGAAGAGAGAAGGAGAAAGAAAAGATGGAAGAGAGAAAGAGTAAATCGATGAAATAGAAATTGAGGGAGAAATAATGAAAAGTGAAGGAAAGTAAAATGATGACAAAGTGAGGGGAAAGAAAGACTGAGTAAGGAAAGAAAGACTGAGTAAGGAAAGAAAGACATAAAGAGAGAAAGAAGAGAAAAAGAAGGTAAAACGGAGAGACAGATGATGAAAGGAAACAGAGAAATAAGACGAAGAAAAAGCGAGGGAAGAAAAGGAGAGAAAGAGATGACAAGAAAAAGAAATCAAGAGAGAGAAAGAGGAACAAAATAGAAGAGAGAGAGGATGAAAAGAAAGAGTGGAAGTAAAGAAAGAGAGATAGAGGAAGAAAAGAAAGAGAGAGGAAGAAAAGGAAGAGAGAGAAGAGGAAAACAAAAATGAGAAGAAACTGAAAGAGAGAGAGAAGAAAGAAAGAGGAGAAAAAGAAAGAAAGAGAGTGGAGAAAAAGAAAGAAAGAGTGGAGAAAAAGAAAGAAAGAGAGTGGAGAAAAAGAAAAAGAACAGTGACAGAGAGAGGGAGGAGAAAGAAAGAGAGAGAGGAGAGAAAAATAAACACAGTGAAAGAGAAAGGTGAGAAGAGACATAGAACATAAAATGAACGAGAGAGGGAGGAGAAAAAACAGAGGGGGAGAGGAGAGAAAGAGGCAAAAATGTGAGAGGAGAGAAATAGTAAAAAAAATGAAACAAAGAAAGAGCGAGAGAGGAAGAAAAGGAACAAAGACAAAGAGCCTAAAATAAAAGAGAGAGAGAGAGAGAGAGAGATCAGAAAAATAAAGAGAGAGCGAAAACTGACAACAAACAGAGAGAAAGAGCTGCAGAATAAACAGCGAGAGAGATGAGAAGATGAAACAGAGAGAGAGAGAGAGATAAAAGAATTAGAGAGAGCAAAGAAAAGAAAACAAGACAGAGAGAGAGTGTGAGAAAAACAGACAAGCAAAAGAGCACAGAAAAAATGAATGAATGATAAAGAGAGGAAGAAAGGTGTAGACAATGGCAGAGAGAAGACGATAATAAAAGGCACTGAGAAAATAGAGGATGAACAGATTAAAAAAGAAAGAGAGAGAGAGAGAGAGAGAGAGAGAAGAACAAATACAGAGGAGAGAGAAACAAACAGATAAAAAGAGAGAGGTGTAGAAAAAGAAACAATAGAAGAAGAGAGAGAGATAGACAAGAACAAATACAGAGGAGAGAGAAACAAACAGATAAAAAGAGAGAGGTGTAGAAAAAGAAACAATAGAAGAAGAGAGAGAGAGAGATAGACAAGAACAAATACAGAGGAGAGAGAAACAAACAGATAAAAAGAGAGAGGTGTAGAAAAAGAAACAATAGAAGAAGAGAGAGAGATAGACAAGAACAAATACAGAGGAGAGAGAAACAAACAGATAAAAAGAGAGAGGTGCAGAAAAAGAAACAACAGAAGAAGAAAGAGAGAGAGAGAGAGATAGACAAGAACAAATACAGAGGAGAGAGAAACAAACAGATAAAAAGAGAGAGGTGTAGAAAAAGTAAACAATAGAAGAAGAGAGAGAGAAAAATCTAGCACAGGTAAGGGAGAAATAAGAGAAAAAGTGTGAAAAACAACAGAAAGTAGATCCGGGATAAAGTCAGTGAAAATGAAACAGAAAAAAGGTCGGATGGAAGAAGAAAAGAAATGTCGTGGATGTGGACTGTGGGCATAAAATGTTCACGAAAAACATTATCACCGTTCGGTCAGATCTGTATTTCTATTTTTATCGCCATTATCTCTCCTCGCATCCCTAAATTATGCGACATCAGCAAAACGCCAACAACAAAATAAAATGGCGTTCAATCTTATATTGTGTGCGCATGCGTATTTCTTCCCACCCATCACAACGTCCTTTTTTTTTCTTGAAAAGGAAGATGATAAAAACAAAAAAAAAAAAAAAAAAAAAATCAAAACGTTTCAACAAGGCGACCCAAAAAACAGATGAGGCGGACACACAAAGGCGGAACCAACACATGCACCCAAATGATATGGACCATCCGATACCATAACTGGCTGAATATACGCCTGCGCGCACACACAGGAAAGTGCATCGTTTATCATATTTAGAAGATATATATATATATATATATATATATATATATATATATATATAATCTCAATACTGTTTTAAATGTTTTCATATTCCATAGAAGAAAACTACACTGATTCTATATCAAAACAATATTCGTTTCATGTTAAAATGCGTACAGATTTAATACTGTTTGCATGTTACGTTACGACAGCGACAGATTTCCAAAGGCTGTGTAGCGCCAATTGTTAAAAATACAAACTACGTTTGAACAACCCAATCAGACACTGCAAATACACTCGTATATGTATGCTTTGGATGTTCGTTGTGGTGAAGTGGATATCGGCTTGAGACGAGAAATCCGGGAGCCGAGTTCGAATTCCAAGTGAATTCCTTGTATTAATCCTCCGTCTCTTCCCTCCAGTTATGGGTTAAATAACAGGATAGATTGGGTTCTATAGCCTTGTCTGGCAACTATTCTACCGCAGAAAGTAATGGCAACCTACTGTGGGATAATATTGTGCCCAGTGAGTCATGTCTCTTTCAAAACATGATCGCCGAATCGTGTGTAAGGTATGGTAGTCAACAGACTGATTTAAAGGTCAAACTATTGACTAATAGTCCTGGGTATGACGATAAACTACATCCGGCAGCAAGGCTTCTATTTGGGTGATTGAGGTTTTGAAAAGCGTGGGACCACCCCTTAACTGCTATTGTTCTCAGCTCCACCTTGAACCCGGGTGGTGCTACCTACTAGTTCCCCAGCTACGGACAAGTAACGAACCCACAAGCATTTAAAAATACATTCTTATATAAAAATTACTAATTATACATATTTATAGTAGATTTACTAACATAAAACTATGTTCAAAATATTTAGATTTTGGCATTAAATTACTAATTAATTATTAAATTTGTCGCTAAACAAAATTAAAAAAAAAAGCATAAAAATTCTTTCAGAACATTAATTCTTATAATATCCTACATTTTTTTTAAAGAACTCAAAAAGTATTGCAAAATATAATTTCAAGAAAACTACAACATAAAATAAGTATATCACCGCCTCTATTAAATATGTTCCCATAAACGTGTATATGCAAAAAAGGTTGTTTTTTTTCCAGTGCTGAAATCTAAACAATTTGAACCCAATTTTGTCTTCAAATAAATATACAGTGGAACCTGCCGTATGCGACCCTGTTCGTCAGCGACCATCTGCTGTTAACGATAATTTTTCTAAGCACGGACGATTTGCTAATGTTAATTGACCCTTAGTGAGCGACCACCTCCAGAACGCGATTAGCAACTAACAGCAACGAATAAAAATCACTGATCAAGCGACCGCTTAAAAAAAATCCATTTTGGTCGTACACTGCGAACTTCTTAATTAGGAGAAACTAAATGAGTAATCTATTTTATTTTGCTTTTATCTAAGTCAGGAACACTTTCTCATTGCTTTGTTATTGTAGTGTTGTATCACACTGTTATTCCTTGTTGAAATGTAAATTGCCTGAGTTCACCTCACAGTCAAACATCGTTTTGTACATGTATTGCATTTGACATATTCAATGGATTTATCGCAGTCTCTGTACTGACTTGGATAAATTCAAGGATTGGGAAAATCACACTCATGTCCATTTCTCAAATGTCTATCTCTTGTTTTTTATTTTTTGTGTATCTATATTTCTATTTGGGTATGATTTCTCTGTTTCTCTACCTCCATCCACGATCTTTTTTTTTTTTAATCATTTCACCACAAGCAAGGCATTCCACTGCCACTATTGCGCTTGGGGCTACATGAGGGAAGGTAAATAGAAAGAGTCGTTAGATATAGGAAATGTCAGAAGGTGGGGTGATAGATAGTTGGGTGGGTGGGAAGAGTGTTTGAAAGAATGGAAGTTAGTTTGTTAGGAGGTGTCTATTGACCTTACATTTAAACTCCTGGAGATTGTAGCCGTCGGGGAAGCAGTCTTGTGAAAGGGAATTCCACAGTCGGGAAGTGCGAGAAAAGAAACTGTTGTAGTAAAAGTTACGGTTGCATTTTATCGGTTTCACTGTAAAAGAGGTGGGATCTAGTTGCTAATCTAGTATCACGTGCAAATTCGAACCTAGGGGGCAGCAGTGATCTAAGTTCATCGGAGCAGAAGCCGTGAAAGTATTTATAGAAGAGACACAGGGAAGCCACGTCGCGCCGGTGAGAGAGAGACTGTAGGCGGTCTGCTACGATCGCTCTCAGTTTTTTTGTATGTTTTTTTATTTCCATGTATTATCACAGATTCTCTTTTGTTATCACTCACTTCTAAAAAAAAAAAATGTATACGGTTTTAGTTTTAAGTCCACTTAATAAATAATTTTTGTGAATAAATATTTTGGTCTCTTATTGACCGTTATAAATACGTTTTATAAAATTTTTGCATAAATTATTATTATTATGCTGAATAAATTTCTTTAAAGTTAGGACATTTTCTTATGTTCTGATTTATTTATTACCAGATTATGGTAATTACCATATTTATTTATTACCAGATTATGGTAAAATTCTAATATGTACATTATGATGATTGGAATATAGGTTCCTGGTGTAAATAGGTCATGGCTATGAGCTTTTAGTGAGCGACCACCTGCTGTATGTGACCAGTTTTTGATGGCAGTAGGGGTGGTCGCATACGACAGGTTCCACTGTATTTTGAACGCAGTTGTATTCTTTCAACTACAGATAAAATGTATAGCTAGTCTTTTTTCTTATAAAAAAATGTATTTTTATACTTTCTTGTTTTGTTTTTGTTTGAAAGTTCACTATTTACCCATAGCTGGAACCCCGGGATAGAGTGAACCTCGAAACACTCCGGGACTGAGTGGACCTGGGAACACCCCGGGATAGAGTGGACCTGGGAACACCCCGGGATAGAGTGGACCTGGGAACACCCCGGGATAGAGTGGATCTGGGAACACCCCGGGATAAAGTGGATCTGGGAACACCCCGGGATAGAGTGGACCTGGCAACACCCCGGGATAGAGTGGACCTGGCAACACCCCGGGATAGAGTGGACCTGGCAACACCCCGGGATAGAGTGGACCTGGCAACACCCCGGGATAGAGTGGACCTGGGAACACCCCGGGATAGAGTGGACCTGGGAACACTCCGGGATAGAGTGGATCTGGGAACAACAGAAATTAAGAGATGGTTCTTCAATTCACAAAGCCTCTAATCATTTGATCAGAGGTCTTGCTGCCAAATGTAGTTTACTGTCGTACTCAAGACGACTGGAAAGTATCTTTACAGATAAAGAAGAGACTTGGAAGAAATTCTACTAATGGGTACAGAGACTACTATGGACAGATTACATGTGCAAAGAGAAAAAACGCAGAAACTTCAAGCAAGAAAGAGTTGAAATTTCGGGAACACATAATGAGGAAAAAGACCTAGAGAATTTAACACTCACAAGGCGTGTAGAAGGCAAGAGAAGAGGATAATCAACGATTAAACTGTTAACGATTGCAAAATACTGACGAAGACGGAAGGGGTCAAAATTTACTTGAAGTTAAGGAAGGAAAGTTGTAGAGGGTCAGGATCGCATACAGTCTAAAGGGACACAATATATGAGCAAATGTGATAAAAATAAAAATAATATAATTCTCGAAAGTGAGGTAACAGAAATGGGGTTCTGCATAAAAATGAAATTAATTCATTGTTACTTTTTTACGGATTAGCAATCCTTTATGGTTTATTTAAAGTCGAAATATATTTGAGGTTGTAGGAATGCTTTTTTAAAGAGTGAATATTATATTAACAGATATTTTTGGATAACGATTATTTTTTTCAGATACAATTAACCCATAAATCTGGGGAAAGAAAATACTGACTCATACCTTTCGCATAAGTGAATATATTGAACTTAACTGAAGTTCGAACTCAGTTCTCCGATTTATCCTTCGAAGCCGCTGTCCATTACACCAGTCGCGCATCCACACATACATACAGAGAGAATACCATACACTGAACATGAGAATAACAAAGAATTTCTAAGGAAAATGAAAACAAAAAAGACACTTATGCTTATAATTAAAAAAAAGACAATGTCTTCGACACATGAGAAAAGAGGGCTTAGAGAATCTAACACTCACAGAAAATACTGAAGAGAAGAGTGACAGAGAGAAAAAGTAAGTAACCTACCTAGTGAGCTTGTGTAAAAGGATGGCGGAACAGTGTGGTTGGGATATTAGAAAGACAAAATTTACTAAAAACTACAACGGAAAGGAAGTCGAGGAGAGTCATGAACGCTAATGTTCTAAAATAAACAGTACATAGAATATACGAAAGGGTGCTGAAAAATAGTCGTTCTAACCCAAATAAGTTCTTATGTTGGATTATTTGATCTCGAAGAGTTCTTTTCATCACCCCTAAACTTTGTAAAAAAATAAAAATGAAAGCAGGAGAAAAAAGTAGGCATTGCATTCACTTACGCGCAAATACCGTTAGGAAAGATATTAATACATCTTTTCTCCTTCAAGCTGTGGATTAAATAGTAGTCAGGTCTATTTCGAGACATGATCGCCTATGCGTGTGTCATGTATGTGACTTAACTAATTGATGATAATAAAAACCGTTGTATGTATATATATATATATATATATATATATATATATATATAATTTCTGTCACATTCATGAAGGAGAGACAATAGAAAGACAGCGTCAGCACAGCCGATTCTCTCTATGTATTTATAATAGTGAAGAATATATATATTTCATTAATTCTGTCGTCGAGCAGTGAAGAATAAATATATATATATATATATATATATATATATATATATATATATATATACTGAAATGATTTGTTTGAACATTATTTTTTCAAATAAATCATTTCAAATTGTCTGTTGTTTATAACCAAGTTTCGTTAATCTTCGTGAATTTCCGTAATATATATACCATTTCGTACGGCAGTGAAGAATATTATATATATTACCAATAATTCTGTCGTAGGGCAGTGAAGAATATGTATATATATATATATATATATATATATATATATATATATAATGGTGAAAAATGTATATGTATATATATATATATATAAAGAAAATGGTGAAGAATATATATATATATATATATATATAGATGGTGAAGAATGTGTATATATATATATATATATATATATATATATAATGGTGAAGAATATATATATATATATATATATATATATAATATGGTGAAGAATGTATATATATATAATATGGTGAAGAATGTATGTATATGTATATATATATATATATATAATGGTGAAGAATATATATGTATATATATATGTGTCACAAGGCCGACAGAAAGGAGCACCTAATGAGGATCGAACTCATGACTCAATTGTAATGATTCTAGTGAGACTATCTAGCGAACCATTACACAACCTTGTCGTGCCTGAATGAAAAATGGTAATCTTATAAGCGCAGCTTAAATCTTGCACATAGCCGAAAGTATGGGACACCCAGTGTGGATCGAACTCACTATTCAATTGTCATGATTCTAGCAAGACAAGCTTGTTAACCATTATACAGCCTCCTAGTGCCCAATAATAGTAGGAAAGTGTAGATAAATACAATTTTGTATAGTAAAATTAGCAATACCTATTTATAGCTAAATGAATAAATACATTTGATAATAAAATTGAAAATATGACATAAATTGCACCCCCACAAAAAATGAACATTTTGCTATGATTAATGTAAGTTTTTTCTAAAGAAAAACAATTTTTCACAACGTTTGATTTTATATGATTATTTGGCAAAAACAATAAAAAAAAATTGCAGATAAGTAATTATAATTTAATCGTGAAATAATTCTCTTGAATTGATTATAAAATTTAAATATTCATATTTACATTTCATAATTAAAGAACCCATACGAGTTGATGAGCCACTCAATAAAAATAACCAAACTCGCTGCTTCGAGACAAAATTCTTTCGCGTTTATTTCTTAATTACAATGAGCAACAAAGGCAGGCGATAATTCGACAGTTGTCCACATATCCACTCACTCACTGTCGACAAACCAGCGGGAAATTTCAGTGAAGCCCTATGACGTCACTAACACACGTGACTTGGCGGTCTTTAATGTGGCTTCGCTCATAATTACCTGTTTAACCTTAAATAAACTTAAGCAGGGACTCGTTCATGGAAGCGCGAAGTGGTCTAAGTAGGATGACAGTGTGATAAATTGAGAGGATTGTATTTTGTTTAAAAAGAAAATAAATAAAAAAGAACGGAATAAAATGAGACAAGTATAAAAAATTGTTCACGTGTCCTGGTTTTTGTGTCCTTATGTCGGCACTGAATTACACTGGTGAACACGTATTTTATTGAATGACATCTTACACTTGATTCTTGGTGATTTGGGTTCGCTGAATATGAATTTCAACTCGGTTTGGCTATATCAAGTCCTGATTCCTGTCAATATCCTACGTGCCCGTTTACAGATTTTTCAAATTAAGACTAAAAATTTAAGTCATATATCTTTTTTTTTTAATCATTTCACACCGGGCAAGGCGTAAATGCCACTGATGTGCGGGGGGCTACATAACTGAAAGAAAATTAATTAGAGGAGGGAGAAGAGGATTACAAACCAATTAGAAAGAAGCAATAGAAAGATGAAAATGCAGGTGTGATGACAGTTGCAAGTGGGGAGAGAAAGGGAAGGATATACGGGGTTGGAGAAGGGCTAGAGTCCAGTGGTTAGTAGATGAGTATTGACATTGCATTTAAATTTCTGGAGGTTGTAGCCGTCAGGAATGCAAGAATATGGGAGCGAGTTCCACAGGCGGGAAGTGCGAGAGAAAAAGCTGCAGGAGTAGAATTGTTGTCTGCATTTGGCTAACCTAACTGTGAATGGGTGGGACCCAGTTGCCATTCTGGTTGCATGAGTAAACACCTGTTGAGGAGGCACCAGTGACTTAAGTTCGTCTGAGCAGAAGCCATGAAAGTACTTATAGAACAGACAAAGGGACGCCACATTTCGTCGCTGGGGAAGTGGCTGCAGTCGAGCCGCCAAGTCAGCACCTAAGCCGCCAACAAGCTTCATGAATACAAGTTCAAACTACAGTATTGATTGAAATAGGTGATTAACTCCAGAAACGAGTTGTTTTTATATATATTTCGAATAGCGTTTCTTAACATTTTTACCCTTGTGTAACCTTTAAAATAAATTACATGTCTCAAAGAACCCCTGGGCAAAAACAAAATTATATACCACTAGCAGTAGAGCCCGGCGTTGCGTGAGTGTAATGAAAGTTTTAAAACTAATCCATGGTCCTGGAGCTCAAACTCTTTGGACGTTGGCACGAAAGACTAAAAAGCAATAGTTGTTTCCAGTTAAAGAGAAATCGTAGACTGAAAGAAAAATGAATGGATGTAAGTCAAATTTTGATTTCCTGGTATCGAATTCAAATAAGATTTTTTCGTTGTAAACTGAATTTCAAAGGCTAGATAAGTCCTCTGGGTAAATGGTATCATGGCTAAGACTAAGAACAACAATTATACCTACTTAGAGCCAAACCTGAAGCAAAAACTAAAATAAAAGGGATGAAAAAAATACAGGCATACAGGCAGATAAACAGACACACACACAAACATCTTGCCTTTCATATATATATATATATATATATACTAGCAGTATAGCCCGGCGTTATTCGGGTGTAATGAAAGCTTTAAAACTAATCCATGGTCCTGGAGCTTAGACTCTTTGGACGTTGGCAGGAAAGACTAAAAAGCAATAGTTGTTTCCAGTTAAAGCGAAACCGTAGACTAAAAGAAAAATGAACGCATGTAAGTCAAATTTTGATTTTCTGGTATCGATATCAAATAAGTTTCTCACTTGTTTTCAGGAAACCCTTATTGAAAAACGCTGTTCTAGAATATTTTACAAAAAACAGGAACACCCGAGAAAGTTCTAGAATTTTTTTTATCTTAGCTTCATTTTGCCGAATACGAATTTCAACTCAAAAACTTTACATGATACAACAGTCACGTAGAAATAGGTAAAAATACATTTCTATACTTTTAAGATGAGGTTGTATTTATATGATTTACACTTTTCGGACTGCCATCCTAATCTTTATTGCCATATTCACGACAGGGCATGGATAAAAGAGTTAGTTGTGAGTTCAATATCTAGCTAGGGCAGCGGTGAACAAATAACATAGAGAGTTGAGTTAAAGGTAGATAAGTAAGACATACGGAAGTGGTATGGCTCATGGAACGAGAACAATATACATAGTGATATAAATTAAAGTTTCGGTTCAAAATTCCAATCGCATGAAGGCCGGAGGGTACAACGGCTGAAACGTCGTGAATATGGCAATAAAGATGAAGATGTCCGAACAATATAGGTGATTTTCTAAGCGCCGCTTAGATGTGGCACAAGGCCTAAAGAATGGGATACTCAGTGAGGATCAAACTCACTACTCAGTTGTACTTAGTTCTAGCGACACCAAGCTTGCTAACCATTACACCACCCAAATGATTTTCTAAGCGCAGCTTAGATGTGGCACAAGGCCGAAAATATGAGGCACCCAGTGAGGATCGAACTCACTACTTAATTGCAATAGTCTCTAGCGAGACAAGCTTGTTAACCCTTATACTACCTCGAGGTGCTCTGAAGTCCGAAAAATATAGACAAGGTACAAAACAGTCTGTCAGTTAAGTGCCATGCGTGATACACGCTTGGGCGATCATGTCTCGAAAGAGATATGACTGACTGGGCAGAAGATTATCCCGCAGTAGGTTGCCATTGCTTTCTGCGGTAGACTGGTTGCTGACCAAGGCTATAGAACCCAATATGTCCTGTTATTTGACTCATAGCTAGAGGGAGAAGATATGTATTATATTATTAAGTAGAAATTAGAGGAGGATCAGTTTATTACTTCATAACAATATAAAACTGATCCCCCAATTTATGCCCAGTAGAAGACTTAATCACGTTTCTAACTATTATAATGAGTTAGTCAATTAAATGCCATATGTGATACATGCTTAAGTGGTAGAAGATTGTCTTCTGACTGAGCAGAAGATTAACCCGCAGTAGGTTGCCATTGCTTTCTGCGGTAGACCGGTTGCTAGCCAAGGCTATAGAACCCATTCTGTCCTATAATTTAACCGATAACTGGAGGGAAGTGACGGATTAATGCCTTTCCCAAGGGTATTTGTGAGTAAGTGAGTGCAAAGAATTCAACTGGAATTCGAACTCGGCTCTCCGATTTGATATCCAAAACACCACAACGCACAAATACCGAGATGATAACCTAGTGGCATGTTGCGAAACTGCAAAAAATACTTGAGACGAATATTGAGAAAATAAACTTATGAATGCGACAAAAGAGATGAGGTTTTGGGTAAAGTCAGGACCTAACCAAGCAAAATATCATAACACACAAATTACACTGTCAAATTTAATTCAATAAAAAAAAAAAAAAAAAAAAAGAAAAAATTTTTTTCCAAGTATTATTGGTGAAGATGAATTCTGCGTGCCGAACAAACAACAAAGAAAAAAAAGAAAGAAAAAAGGGGGGGGCTGCATTTTTGGTAAGGAATGTCTTTCCGGATTTTTAATCCGGCTTAGAATTTGAATTATCCAAGATATTTTTTTTCCTTTCGGATATAAAGAAATATATACAATTTTTCAAATTAACCGAAATGAATTAATGAATAACAACTCGATATCATTATGATCCCACTTCTGCTTGCTTGTTTTTCTTTTTATTTTATTATATTTTTGTATATTTTTTTACGTTAACAAAGCAAAAACGGCACATTGTAGACAGTCTCTTTTAGCACAATATGCGTAAGAAAACCTTTTGAAATGAGAAAAATGCAATTTCAAAATCAATTTGCGGTTTGAAAATACTGTTGAGTTATTTTATCTCGCTCTCACCCCGATATTAATAGTCCGATTTGTGTATGCTTGTTCGTGCTTCTTAAAAATTTGCACAGAAAATCCGACCAACATCGGCAGAAGAAAATAAATAAAAGAAAAATCCCTGCACAGAATAATGCTAACGGTGAAATAATGATACAGTTTTTCTGTGAAACAAAAATACACTTGAAATATAATTGGAGTTTGGATAATTAATGAGTTATTCTCTTTAATGACTGCTATTTTATCCGTGATGAGAGCCTGTCATCTAAGCTATGACAGTAACCTACTCAATACATTATGGAAGAAAGAAAAAAAAAAACAATAGTAAATAAAAATCCGATTCAACAATTTTTTTTTTTATAACTAAAGAAGAAACAAAATATATCCTGAAAATTAAATGAAATTACAATGGTTTGAATTTGAATGATGTGAATTAGATATTTGAGTTTTGTTAACGGCATTTCGTCCTCTGTGGGTAATTTATTGCCAAAAAGGTGGAGTTTTTAAGTTATTTTTTTTAATGTTCGGTTATAATGAGAAGGTTGATTTTTTTTTTATTTTAGAAAACTGAATGTCTTTTAGTTTTGTATTCCTAGTTATAATTTTTTCCTTCCAAAATGTATATTACTATAAAAGTCTATTTTATATAGTTAAAACACTATTTGTCCATAGCTGGGACCCTAACCGGTGCTACCACTCAGGGTCAGAGTGGACCTGGGAACAACAACATTTAAGACACTGCAGTGAATAATTACCATCTGAATTATTGAGATGCGGGGTTAATTACACTATTTGGCTTACGGCCTATCACGTTGAATCCACCGGTTAAGCAACGTTGAGCCTGGTCAGTACTTAGATGGGTGACCGCTTGGGAATACCAGGTGCTGTAAGCGTATAGTGACGGATGTGCGTTGTGGTGCAGTGGATATCGGCTCGGAAAGAGAAATCGGGTAGCCGACTTAGAATTCCAATTGAATACCCTGCATTTAGTTAAGCACTGGTACCCTTGTGAAAGTTATTAACCCGTCCCTTCCCTCCAGTTATGGGTTAATAACAAGGGTAGGACTTGGGGATCCTCCCCTTAAAAAAAACAAATCCCAATGAATCTTGATACTCGGAAAGAAAAATGTATTACTAGACACAAAACTTATATAAAAAAAACAACAATAAATTGTTGAAAGAAAAAAGTATTGCCAGCAATAAATAAATAAAAAATTAGTTGGCATTAAATAACCCGCCGAGGTTGATATGCCATAAAACAAAACAACCAACCAAATCATTACACTATTTAAGAAGTCATTCCACACACTTCACATCCTCCCATTGAGAGGCCTTACTGCTGAATGCAGTTTACCGTCATACTCAGGAGCTTAGATATCAGAAATTTTCATTTTCAAATGACCTAAACCAGCTTCATTCAAAATTAAAACCAGAGTGAGGAGAAAGAGATAAAGAAAGAAAAGTAACAAGTGAAAAAACTATGAGTCAGGATTGAAAATTAAACTCTTTTCTCCATTAATAATACACTAGCAGTATAGCCCGGCGTTGCTCGAGTGTAATGGCACTGCCTTCAACAAGAACAATACCATACCCACAGTTAAGTTTGGGGGGTGGTTACATTATGATATAGGATTGCATTTTTTTTTTTAATCATATCACCCCGAGCAAGGCGGTAACGCCACTGAAGCGCAGGGGGCTACGTAAGAGTGAAAAGATTGGAAAAGAGAAAGCTGGAAACCACATCCTAAACAAGGAACAAGGGATGAGCCTCTACACCTGTTCAATAGACGTGGGTGGAGTGTGAACCGGGCGATAGTTTAGTCTATCTACTCCAATTATTTCATCCAAGAGCACTGGTGAGTTGTAAGTTATCCATGGTAGAATGAATGGTAGCATGTACAGGGAGATTCTAGAGAAGAACCTTCAGAAATCTGCAACTTCTTTAGGACATGGTCGGAATTTCGTGCTTTAACACGACAATGATCCCAAACATACCGCAAAAACTTACAAAGGAATGGTTTGAAAATAATGGTATTAATAATCTCAATTGGCCAAGTCAGTCTCCTGACTTGAATCCAAATGAGAATTTGTGGAATACTTTGAAGGTTAAAGTTCATAAGCGGAATCCACAAAATATGAAGCAATTGGAGAAATTATGCAAGGAAGAATGGGTTAAAGTAACGGTGGATCAGTGTGAAAAACTTGTGGCCAACTATAGAGAGCGACTGGAAGAAGTGAAACAAAACAGAGGCTACGCAACAAAATCAAAATATTAAATTGATGTATCCAATACTTTTGCATAGGGTAATTTTGAACTCTAATAAAAAAAAATGGATACAACCATGAGTTTTAATTTTCTTTCCACGTACAACTGAGACAATATTACGAGATTTTACTTACCAAATATCAGGCAAAATGGCGAACATAAACTAGAGTTATAACAGAAAATAATATGTATCCAATACTTATGTGTGTTACTGTGTATATGTATGGTGTATTAGTTTTAGCTTAAGAAACGGCCAGACATTATCTCTCCTTCTGTTTTTCCACGCCACAGATACATCCGAACATATAAGATAATATGGCTACACATACGCACAGCCACAGATATATGAGCAGAAAGCGCACACAAGAAAATAAGAAAATTAGATAAAATTTATAAGCATCTACCTAAAAATGTTTTAATCCTGCATACACACCCATATATATTAATGAACGTTAGTATATATATATATATATATATATATATATATACACTAACGTTCATTAAAATCTCCAGCGGGCAATGACTCCTCAATCCTTGTACAGATCCCTGGTGTCTCAACATGACACCGCGGCTGTTCTACCAGCGCCATTTTGTTTTCTTGAATTCGTTCCCAAGCGCCATCTTGCATTTTTTTCTTCTCTTTTAGCCTTCTTTCTTTTTTGGCGCCGGAAGGCCTCTCTCTCTCCGAATACTTACTGAATGTCGTCACTTCGGAGACGGGTGACTCTCCTACACTGATACCGCTTACATTTTTAGTTTGTTTCTTTGTTTGTTTTTCTAAAATATACTTAATGTTCACCTTGATTTATTTATTGAATCGAATACATTCAAACGAACACAACTAAGTACATTTTATATGTCTACAAAGATATTTATTCAAACAAGTTTTGTTAAAGACAACAAACAAAATCTCTCGTATTTTATTTTTTAAGCCCGTTTCATATAGAGGTGTTGAAAGTATAAAGAAAACTCGCGACAGCTCATTTTATTTCTACTTAAGTTTCCGACTAGATTCAGTCATTATCAAGGAAGGAAAAAATGAATGAAAGTCCGGCTGATAAAATCCATATCGAAAAAGGCTTTGTTTTGAATGTTTGGGTTGTCACATGAGCGTGATGGCATGATATTTAACTGTTTTCCCCACTAATACAGGATGTGGCAATAAGTCTTGCTAGTTCGCATGAATATGGGAAGCGAACAAAATATTTCCCAGCCACTGTCTCCAATATTACCGACCCTACATTTCTTACTGAAAAGACGACACGTCGACGTGATATAATGGTCTGCATGCTTGTCTCGCTACAACCTATTACCACTGAGTAGTGAGTTCGATCTATCGATCGATACGCGTTGTGTTGCAGTGGATATCGGCCCAGAAAGAGAAATCAGCCTTCGAATTCCAGTTGAACGCGTTACATTCATTTACACGCAAATACGCTTATCTGGTCAGGAAACCCCTGCTATTCATCTCAGGGTTCTCGATAGGCTCCAAAGGAGAATCTGTAACGTGACTGTAACTGGCAGGTCGACTTCAGCCACTTTCCCACCGGCTTGCCTGTCTATTCTATAAATATTTTCATGACTTCTGGTCCAGCGAGCTTAATTCATTGATGCCCTCTCCACAAGAATTTACACGAGCAACCAGACTGGTAATTAGGTCCCACCCTTCTACAGTTAAATCAACTAAATGCAGCCACCACTTCTCCTTCAGCTTCCTTTCTTGCACTTCCCGCCTTTGGAACTTCCCTAACAGCTACGATCACCAAAAATTTAAATGCAACGTAAATTCCTATCGCTTGTCAATTTAACTCCAGTCCTTCTCTCGTCATTTACCCATCACCTCGTGTATCTTGTTATTTTACTTTCTCACTTTGCCCTCGCAACTGTCTTCACAATGGTATTCCCATCCTTCTCTTACCCTTTCTCCGACACCCTCCGTAACCGGTTCGTTTTTCTCTTCGTTCTCGCCCTGCTTAAACTTTCACTCTCTTCTTATGTAGCCCCTTGCACACCAGTGGCCCGTACAGCACTTCTTCTATGTGCCCTGTCTCTTCAGGACGTAGGCGATCATGGCTTTTCACGTTTCCCTATCCCTGGTGGCTCTGAGCACGCCTTCTTCTGTTACACCATGCAATCCTCATTCCATCATCCACTTGATTACGTCCTTCAAATATGTTATCCGTTGCTTTCCTATGTCTCTTATTCCCTCTATCTGGCCCGTTAGTATCAGATTCTTCAGGCCCTCCTTCCTCACTGCATGTCCCAGGAACTTCAGCTTTCTCTTCTTGATGCTCAGTATTAATTTCCTTTTTGATTCCATCATTTCCAAGACCTCATCATTGCTCACATGCTCGATCCATGATATTCGCAGCATCCTTCTGTAGAACCACATTTCACTGCTTGTGGTAAAACGATTAAAAAATGGTATGAATCCATCTCTTCTCCCTCCTGCAATGGATACCGCATTCTTTCAGCCTTATGACAGATCTAAGTGTTGCTTAGAAAATTAAATGTCTTACTGAAAAGTGTCTTACGAGAAAAGTGCTGCCGAATGGTTCAAATTTCCGTACTCTTCTCTCATCTCCCAATTAAGGAGAGAACATACAGTACGCTTTTATCCCGGCCAAAATAGCAAGGTGAGGGCGACATTATTGAGTTAAAAAAAAAAAACACTACTAAAGTGTCATACACGTTTGATAGAGCCTGTCTTCAAAGAAACATTGAAGTGGCTTGGTGTAACCATAATATATGGAAACATATATTATGGTTACATAATATATGGATTGGCAGAGATCCGTAGGCGAATTGGCATGGCGAAGGACGCATTCTAGAAGCTGAGTAAAGTATTAAGAGACAGGAAACTTTCACTAGAGACAAAGAAGAGAGTCCTGGATTGCTATGTGATGTAAGTTTTTCAATATCGTAGTGAATGCTGGACAATCTTGTCGAAGATATGTGGTTCTGTAGAAGGATGCTGCGGATATCATGGACACAGCATGCGAGAAATGGTGAGGTTTTAGAAAGGATGGGAATTAAAAGAAAATTAATACTAAGCATAAGGAAGAGACAAAGTTTCTGGGACATGCAATGAGGAAGAAAGGCTTGAAGAACCTGATACTAACAGGCCAGATTGAGGGGAAAAAGACAGAGGAAAGTAACGGAAGGGTCTGAGCAGATGGGTTACAGATATAGGGTTTTCGTGGTGTTACAGGAGAAAACCATGCTCCATTTCTCTCACCCTTTACGTCCTCTCCCTTTCTCTTTCATCCTTTCTCTTTATACCCTCTTTCTGTCGCACCCGTTACATCCTCTCCCTTTCTCTCTCACCCTTAACATTCTCTCCCTTTCTCTCTCACCTTATATATTCTCTCTCACAGCCTTTATATCTTTTTCTTTCTCACCCGTATTTTTTGTTAATCCTTTCACCCTGAGCAAGGCATTCCACTGCCACTATTGCGCAGGGGGTTACATAGGGAGGAAAGTAATGAGAAAGGATGGTTAGATATAAAAAATGTCAGAATGAGGGTGATAGAGGGGGAGGGATACCGAGAATGAGGGTTGGGTAGATGTTGAGAGTGTTTGAGAGAATAAATGCTAGTGTGATAGGAGGTGTCTATTGACCTTACATTTAAACTTCTGGAGATTGTAGCTGTCGGGGAAGCAAGCATGTGGAAAGGAATTCCACAGGCGGGAAGCACGAGAAAAGAAGCTATTGGAGTAGAAATTACGGTTACACATTATCTGTTTCACTGTAAAAGGGTGGGACCTAGTTGCTAATCTAGTACCTCGTGTAAATTCGTACCTAGGCGGCACCAACGATCTAAGTTCATCGGAGCAGAAGCCATGAAAGTATTTATAGAAGAGGCAAAGGGAAGCCACGTCACGCCGGTGAGAGAGTGACTGCAACAGGACTGCCAAGTCGGTATCGATCACATTACAGATTCTCCGTTGTATTTTGTCAAGAAGCCCGATGAGAATAGCAGGGGCACCCGACCAGATGTTTCTTTTTTTTAATCGTATCACCCCCAGCAAGGCGGTAACGCCACTGATGTGCAGGGGGCTACGTAATAGTGAAAAGATTGAAAAAGAGAAAGCCGGAAACTACATCCTAAACAGGGAATAAGGGATGAGACTCTTAACCTGTTCAATAGACGTGGGTGGAGTGTGAACCGGGCGATAGATAGATCTGTATACTCCAAGTGAAAAAATTAAAAAAAAAACAAAGTGAGAAAATTGGAAAAGAGAAAGCCGGAAACCACATCCTAAACAGGGAACAAGGGATGAACCTCTTAACCTGTTCAGTAGACGTGGGTGGAGTATGAACCAGGCGATAGATAGATCTATCTACTCCAATTGAAAAAAACAAAAAAAAACAAAACAAAGTGAGAAGATTGGAAAAGTGAAAGTCGGAAACCACATTCTAAACAGGGAACAAGGGATGAACCTCTTAACCTGTTCAATCGATGTTGGTGGAGTGTGAACCGGGCGATAGATAGATCTATCTACTCCAATTGAAAAAAAACAAAAACAAAAAAAAAACAAAGTGAGAAGATTGGAAAAGTGAAAGCCGGAAACCACATCCTAAACAGGGAACAAGGGATGAGTCTCTTAACCTGTTCAATAGACGTGGGTGGAGTGTGGCAGCAGTATTCAATACACGGGCGGATGGTAGATTTATATATGCGCAGGATAGATTCAGACGGGAATAAATTCCGGGCCCTGCACAGAGAACCGACTTTCGTAGCGGCGAATTTAGCAATTTATATCCTCTCTATCTCTCACCCTATCGTCTCTTTTTTGTTCCCACTCATTATATTCTCTCTGTTTCGTTCTAATTTTTTTTTTTTGTTACAGCGAGAATATTTTGAGGACCCTTGATGACACGCCAGGATTTGTTATTGGAGGCCACAACCTGAACAACATAAGATATGCGGACGATACAGTGCTGATTGCGGACACGGAAAGGAAACTACAAGACCTCATACAGAAAGTAGCAGTGGAGAGTGACAAGAAGGGACTACAAATAAACTTTAAGAAAACTGAGTGCATGGTCATCAGCAAAAGATACAACCCAAAATGCCAAATACAGGTGGGGAATAACAGAATCAAACAAGTACAAGAATTTAAGTACCTAGGAAGTGTTCTAACAGGAGATGGAAAGTGTGACACGGAGATCCGAAGGCGAATTGGCATGGCAAAGGACGCGTTCCAGAAGATGAGCAAAATACTAACACACAGGAAAATCTCAATAGAAACGAAGAAAAGAATGCTAGACTGCTACGTGATGTCAGTTCTTCAATACGGCAGTGAATGTTGGACAATATCATCGAAAATGAGGACAAAACTGGAAGCGGCCGAAATGTGGTTCTACAGAAGGATGCTACGGATATCGTGGACTGAGCATGCAAGCAACGATGAGGTGTTGGAAAGAATGGCAACAAAAAGGAAATTGATGCTGAGCATCAGGAAGAGACAACTGAAGTTCCTGGGACACGCAATGAGGAAGGAGAGCCTGGAGAACCTGATACTGACTGGACAGATAGAGGGAAGGAGAGACAGAGGAAGGCAGCGTATAACATATTTGCAGGGTCTGATCAGGTGGATGACGGAACGGGGGTTGCCAGGAGCAACAGGAGCAAACATACTAAGAGCCACAAGGGATAGGGAGACGTGCAGAGCCATGATCGCCTACGTCCTGAAAGGACAGGGCACATAGAAGAAGAAGAAGTCTTCTATCTACCTTGACTGATTTTCATCCATTTTTTTCGTTGTCTTACGCGATTTTTTTTTGTTTTTAGCGGACATTTTTACCCTCAAGATGTTCTTCTTTTGATTAATATGTCGTCTGGAGAAAACATTTGAAAGAAATATCTAATGAGAAAAATAGAGAGGAAAATACCAAAAATATTTTGGGTTTGGCGGGGTGAGGACCCAAAAAGGTTGCAAGCTTAAAGGATGATAAAAAAAAATAAGAAAAGAAGGAATTTTGAAAACGAGAAAGAGGGGGAAAAAGCATAAGAAAAAGAGAAATAGGGGGGAAAAAAAACGAAAGGAAGAAAGTAGTGAAAAAAAAAAAAAAAGAATTAATTGTCCAGAGTATGGAATAAAAGAATGTCAAGAAAAGAGAGATAAGAAGAAAAAAAAAAGGGAAAGAGAAAAATGAAATATACGATTATGATTTCTTCATTGAAAGCAAAAAAAAAAAAATAAAAAATAAGTAAAGGAAGAAAAATATGAAAAATAAAAGAAGAATAATAGGAAAAAGAACTGAGAAAGAAATCCATATGTAAAGAGAAAAAGGGAAGGGAAGCAAAAAGGCAAAAAGAGAGAAAGAAAAGGAAAAGAGAAAAATAAAGAAAAAGGAGAGAAAAATAAATAAAGAAAAAGGAATGAAAGTAATGAAAAGAAAGAAAGAAAGAAAATGTTAAGAAACGAAAGAAAAGGAAACAAACGAAAGTGAAAGTAAAAAGAAAACAACCGAAAGAAAAAATAAAAAAAAGCTAAAAATGAAAAAAAGGAATATATATATATATATATATATATATATATATATATATGTATGTAAACTTATCTGAGATGAGGTAGGATTTACAGTATTTACATTATTCGGACTATTGTCCTCATCTTTGTTGCCATTTCTACGACGTTTAATAATAGATCATTCTATTTGTCTATATTCTGAGATGAGGTAATATTTACAGTATTTACATTATTCGGACTAATATCCTGATCTTTGCTGCCATTTGTACGACGTTTCGGTCGTCTACTTGACTCCCAATCAAGGCTTTACGCAAGGAATGAGGATGTTATACCCTTAGTAATTGTAATAAAAGGGTTCGTTTCGAAATTCCTGGCACCTGAAGTAGGCCGGAATGTACAATGACCGAAACGTCGTACAAATAGCAACACAGATGAGAACAATTGTCCGAATAATCTAAATACTGCAAGAAATTTTCATTTTCGCGAATGTTAAGCCAACAAAAAATAAAACTATCGTGAATTCGTGAATATGACAGCCATACGCCCGTGGATCGCGTTATTGCTTCCTCAACTCCGGGTGAAGCGATGATGGGTGATTTACAGTAAGAAGTACAATCTGCAGTGAGCAAACCGGAATTTCGGGAGTAATCACTTCGAAAGTCGCCCCCAGAGGACATTACTTGTGAGTGAGCGACTTGACCTTGTTGATCTCTGTATCTGCTATAAGCGTGTTTAAGTCACTTTTCGATTGGATAAAAAAAAGACACGAACGTGATCATTGCTACAGTCGGACTTACCCTGTCCTCATACCTCAAATGGAACCACTATATTGAATCCATAGCAAAATCTACTGCTAAGAAGATTGGGTCACTATGTCGATCCAGGATGTTTTTTCCACCTGAATCCATCCTGCATATATACAAGTCAACTATCCGTCCGTGCATGGAGTACTGCTGCCATTTATGGTCAGGTGCCCCTGCTCTTCTCCTCAGTGTTCTTGACAGGCTCCAAAGGAGAGTCTGTAATGTGATAGGTACTGATCTGGCGGCTCGACTGCAGCCACTTCCCCATCGTCGAAAGGTGGCCTCCCTTTGTCTGTTCTATAAATACTTTCATGGCTTCTGCTCAGACCAACTTAAGTCACTGATGCCTCCTCAACAGGTGTTTACTCGTGCAACCAGACTGGCAACTGGATCCCATCCATTCACAGTCAGGTTAGCCAAATGCAGACGACAATTCTACTCCTGCAGCTTCTTCTCTCGCACTTCCGGACTGTGGAACTCGCTCCCGTATTCTTGCTTTCCTGACGGCTACAACCTCCAGAAATTTAAATGCAAAGTCAATACTCCTCTACTAACCACTGGACTCTAGCTCTCTCCCGACCCCTGTATAACCCTCCCTTTCTCTCCACCTATGTATCTGTCATCGCACCTGCTTTCTCAGCTTTCTATTGTTCCTTTCTAACTAGTTTGTACTCCTCACTCTTTTCTAATTAATCTTTTTACATTTTTGTAGCCCCCTGCACATCAGTGGCGTTTCTGCCTTGCTCGGGGTGAAATGATTAAAAAAAAAAATCGACCAACGACGTTGAATGTCTCGTCTTGACTATCTCTGACATTAATTAAGGTCGGTGTGAAAAGAGTATTTGTCGAAGGGATGAAGAAATTTGAATTTTAAAGTCATGGTCGTAAAATGAAAAAGAAGTGCGAACGTTCTTTTAGAAGTGGTAAAACTTTAAAACAATGTCATTGAGATGGAAAGAGCAAGAAAAAACAAAATAGAGAGAAAGGAGACAGAGTGAGAGAGAGTGAGAAGAAAAATGAGAGAGTCAGTCATTTAAGTGCCATAAGTGATACACGCTTGGGCGATCATGTCTCAAAAGAGACATAAGTGACTGGGCAGAAGATTATACCGCAGTAGGTTGCCATTGCTTTTTAGCAGAAGACTGGTTGCCGACCAAGGCTATAGAACTAAATCTGTCCTTTTATTTGACTCATAGCTAGAGGGAGAAGATATGTATTATATTATTAAGTATTAATTATAAATGGATTAGTTTATTATTTCATAAAACTAGAAAACCGATCCCCCACTTTATGCCCAGTAGAAGCTTTGATCATGTTTCTATTATATTCATTCAGTCAGTTAAGTGCCATACGTGATAAACGCTTGGGCAATCATGTCTCGAAAGAGATATGTGACTAAGCAGAAGATTATCCCGCGGTAGGTTGCCATTACTTTCTGGGGTAGAGTGGTTGCCATCCAAGGCTATAGAACCCAATCTATCCTGCTATTTAACCCATAACTGGAGGGAAGAGACGGATTAATATTTTCCCCAAGAGTATTTGCGAGTAAGTGACTGCAAGGATTTCAACTGGAATTTGAACTCGGATTATTGAATTTTCGTCCCGAGCCAATATCCACTGCCACCATTCCCCGACGCACAGCCATGAGAGAGTAAGGAGATAGAATAAGGGGTAAAGTCAGAGTAAGGCGATAAAAGAATGAGAAAGGCAATAAAGATAAGAGAGAGAGAGAGAGAGAGAGAGAGAGAGAAAGATTAAGAACATAAAAAGGGAAAAAGAAAGATGAAGAGAAAAGACAAAGAAAGTAGAAAGAAAGAGAGAGAGAGAGAAAGAAAGATTTCATAGGAAAAAGAAGGAAGGGGGTTGAGTGGCTGGAATCGAATGTGAGAGAGAGAGGAAAAGGGGTTAATATGAGAAAGAGAGGAATGAGGATTGAGAGAGAGAGTGTCAGAATGAGAGAAAGTGGAATGATGTCTGAGTGAGAGAAAGTGGAATGATGTCTGAGTGAGAGAAAGTGGAATGATGTCTGAGTGAGAGAAAGTGAAATGATGTCTGAGTGAGAGAAAGTGGAATGATGTCTGAGTGAGAGAAAGTGGAATGATGTCTGAGTGAAAAGGGTATTTGAAAGAGAGGGAAAAGTGGGTTAGATAGAGGTGGGATAGAAGTTTGAGTGAGACAACAGAAAGTAAACGAACAGTGAAAAAAAAAAAAAAAGAAAGAGAATGAGTTGGGTGTGAGACAGAAAATGATATGGAAGAAAATATAGCCTACAAAGGAATGCTGAAAAATTATCGTCCTAAACCAATTCCCAAAGTCTGACCAAATCACAGATTTTCTGTAACCTCTTCTCGGTCAGGCCCTGAACCTTTCAGCACACTGAAAAAAAGTGGGGTTTCGGAACTATCTTCAGTTTCAGTCAACCGCAGTGTCTTAAAACACGTCACCCGCGGATAACGAGGGTACTACAAAAGGCATTATACATATTGAAAAGGGCAGTCAAATTATTCAGAGGATCACATCGTAGACAAATACGGTAAGTTCAAGGCAATGCAAAAATTCTTAAGACAAAAGAGACCAATCATAATGATAATTCTATCTATTCTTAGTCATTCCGAGTAATTGAAAATAAAGATATAGAGAAAACATCGGCTTTGGTGAGACGAGACGGGATTAGACGTATTCAATCTTTTAAGGAAGGTTGCAAAAATTTGACAGGTTCGTTCCAATCAAACCTTTGTATTAGTAATTGACTTCCTCATATGTTTCTTTGTTCCTTAACCGCTTTCTCAAAGCCCTTCTACCACCGCCCGCAATTCCTGCCAAATTTTCATAAAGATTCTAAAATGTACTTCGTCTCACCGTCTTCCAAGTAAAAAGAAAAACAAAATCAACAGACATCTCACCTTCGATGTGAGTTTGTTTGTATTTTAACGCAAAATGGAGTCCGCGCATGCGCGTTACGACTGCTGATCGGCAGACGATACACAAGATAAATGGACAAAGCAGAAGAAAATAAAGAATTTGGAAAAGAATGATGCACAGAGTGAACGTATTAAAGGTTACGTTTTTTTTCTGTTTTATTTTAAGGAAGCGTATCTTTTCTTTCTTTGAATCTAAAAGACAAAAAGGATTATACCTTTCTATATTTTTAAAGTTCATATTACAACTTTTTTTTTTATTTAGGCAAAATAATTGAAACCTCATCACAAGTGAATGTGGGTAGCTAGTCCCAAAGGAATAATATATATATATATATATATATATATATATATATATATATATATATATGAGTATAACGTTTGGAAATATGAAAATGATTTTGATTCGACCATGGAAACAAAATTATTTCACAACAAAACAGATTCTAAGTATTTACATTATTCGGACTATTACACTTATCTTTGAAAAAACCAGGCGTAGCTGACCACATATAAAGGGAGAAATGGAATCACCGCCCCCTAAGGAATGATGTTGAAATAACAGATAGAGAACGCCACTGAAAACTACGTAAACTTAAATAATCAGCACATATGCTAAGCTTAAAAAATCTCCTAAGCCAACCAAGCATAGAGAGGAATAAAAATATGGAAACCAGTAGTACGGAATACCAGAGAAAATCATTAGTGTCAAAATTTGGTATAAAAATACTAGAGAAAACCATTAAGTTCAAAAGATTGCAATACGAAATCTGATGAAAAAGGGTTAGCGAACATCAGGTTTATAAGTCCAAAAAATCCAGTTACTTAAGGGCACATGGCCCAGTGGATATAGACGTTGGTTAGTTCCTGTGATTTTGATTTCCTAGTTTCGATATCAAATAAGGTTTTTTCGTCGTAAACTGAATTTTGAAGGTTAAATAAGTCATCTGAGTAAATGGTATCATGGCTGAAACTAAGAACTATAATTACACCTACTTAGAGCCAAACCTGAAGCAAAAACTAAAATAAAAGGGCTGAAAAATACAGACATACAGGCAGATTAACAGACACACACACAAACATCTTGCCTTATATATATATATATATATATATATATATATATATATATGTCAATTTTCTGCACTATTGTAAGAATTGCAACATTGAAATTTCTGAATATCGTTTCTTATGTCTTTGTCTATGAGTGTATCAAATTTGATTAAAATCAGACCATTCCTTCTATAACCTGATTTTTTCGATTATCGATTTCAGCCGTTTTGGAGTCTATAGGTAATGGACACACACACAGAGACAAAGTTCCATTTATAAATAAGTTTAGATAGATTACAGTTACATCAATCTATTTCAGCTGTAAAATGATAGGACCTTGCCGCCAGTCTCATCTTCTTTTCCATGTGTCGTGTCACTTCAGGACGTAGGCGATCATGGAATTCTACTTAACTCTTTCCGTATTTACTAGCCTTCCCACGCAAGGCCAGATGTGATACATGGTCATTTTATAGTGGGTATTCCCGGCCATATAGCATGGCCCAGTGGATATAAACGTTGGTTAGTTCCTGTGATTCTGTGAGTTCTGAGTTCAATACAAAGCGACAACAGTGGTGAAAAAGTAACTTACAGGGTTAGAGGGAGATAACTCATGAATAACGAAAGAGGCACTACTACGCAAGAGATGAGAATGGTATACACAAATGATTGTAATAAATGGTTCGGTTCGGTTCGAACTTCTTAACACTTGAAGTGGGCCGTAGTGTACAACGGCCGAAATTAAGATGAGTTTTGAGTTTTCCTCTCAATATTTTATATATAATATATATATTTGCACGCCTGAATAAAAAAAAAAAAACAACGAATATTCTTTATTATATTCTTAAAATTTATTTTTACCATGCTTTTAACAATTTTTTCATTTCCGGTTCGTATTTGTAAATATGTTTCCATGGCTAAAACTTTCGTTGGTTTTTTAATCAAATAGGCTTAACTGAAAGACTGCCACTGAAATACCTTATATATATCACATACTAGCAGTATAGCCCGACGTTGCTCGGGTGTAATGAAAGCATTAAAACTTATCCATGGTCCTGGATCACAGACACAGACAAAGTTCCATTTGTAAATAAGTTTAGATTTAGATAAATTCAATATTTCACAATTTGAGAATAGCCATTTATACAAGCCCTTTAAAAACCTGCTTCATAAGCTCCGGGTAAGAGATGTAATGAATAAAATCTTCCGTGACCGGAAGTAAAAATTTGTACAAAAAAGAAAAAAAAGAAAAGCGACAAAATTAGGGTAGAGGGTAAAAATTGGAGATATAATGGGTAGTTAATAGAATTTGGAAGGAAGCAGGTCACACAACATGCACAAAAATTCAAAATTAAACAATAAGAATAATCTTAAGGATAATCATGTGTGCAAAATTAAATTTTAACCAGTATCAATTAGCTTAGATTAAAACATTAACACACACACACACACACACACACATATATATATATGTATATATAGTGTGCAAAAGAACTATGTTTATGAGACATCAAAATAAAGTTTAAAATCACCCCTGTCCTAACACATTTTCACGCTAACGGTAGTGTAGAAAAATATTAGAACAGGGGTGATTTTCCTAAAAACCACATTGAAATTAAATACAGGGTGAAAAGAATTATTTAGCTAAAAAGGAAGAGGAAGGAAGGCTTCGGAATTTGAAAATATCCCCACTAATCCCTGATCTCAATCCCATTGAACATCTATAGGATGTTTTGAATAAATAAAATTGATAAATCTAATGTTACTTCACAAGACACACTTTGGGAACAAATACAAGCTGCTTGGCAGGAGATACGATTAGATACATTGGAGAAGCTTGTGATGTCAATGCCTGACAAAATGAAGGCTGTGATCAAAGCAAAAGGCTATTATACTAAATATTAAATTTATTTTGTAACAAGTATTTTTTTCTTGTTAAAGCATTTGTTGAGAAAAATCAAATAAAATTACTTTCATTAAATTGTTTATTTTCTGTCAATATGCCTCGTAAAAGATAAAATAGTTTTTTTTTGCACAGTGGCATATATATATATATATATATATATATTGAAAATGTCAGATATGTATTATCGTTAGTTCTTTTTTTATATAATAAAACGAAACTAATTTTTATAATGGCTAAAGTATAGCCAAAATGGCTAGAAAGTAAAAAAGTTGGGGCAATTTTTATATAATTTGAGTTCCGAAAAAAAAAAAAATTATAGCAACAAATCAAAAATTATATAAAAACTTAATGACAATACCATGTCTGTAATTTTTAATGAAACCTGTATAAAAGAGAGATTGTTGCTCAAATACATACTATATATATTATATATAGAGAGAGAGAGATGAAAAGATATACCTCGGACAGGAGGGCAAAAATACTCGCCTGGACAAATAATATACAGATTTTGAGAATCGAATAAAACTGATAAATTTTCAACACCCGTCGTATTTGACTATATATTGTAATCTTTTCTAGTTTCTCTCCGAGATTTTTAGTGCGTGATTCACGCCAGGCAGGAGAACAACAAAAGAAAAACAATTAAGAAGACAGAAGATGACTTTTGACACAGCATTTAAATTTTTAAAGCATCAAAATTAACCGGAAATAAGAAATTGAAAGAGAGTTCTATAAGCGAGAAGTACGGGAGTACAGTTAGCATCGAACTAGCAGCATAGCCCGGCGTTGTTCGGGTGTAATGAAAGCTTTAAAACTAATCCATGGTCCTGGAGCTCAGACTCTTTGGACGTTGGTACGAAACACTATAAAGCAATAGTTGTTTCCAGTTAAAGCGAAACTGCAGACTGAAAGAAAAATGAACGGATGTAAGTGAAATTTTGATTTCCTAGTTTCGATATCAAATAAGGTTTTTTCGTCGTAAAGTGAATTTTGAAGGTTAAATAAGTCATCTGAGTAAATGGTATCATGGCTGAAACTAAGAACTATAATTACACCTACTTAGAGCCAAACCTGAAGCAAAAACTAAAATAAAAGGGCTGAAAAATACAGACATACAGGCAGATTAACAGACACACACACAAACATCTTGCCTTTTATATATATATATATATATATATGTCAATTTTCTGCACTATTGTAAGAATTGCAACATTGAAATTTCTGAATATCGTTTCTTGTGTCTTTGTCTATGAGTGTATCAAATTTGATTAAAATCAGACCATTCCTTCTATAACCTGATTTTTTCGATTATCGATTTCAGCCGTTTTGGAGTCTATAGGTAATGGACACACACACAGAGACAAAGTTCCATTTATAAATAAGTTTAGATAGATTACGGTTACATCAATCTATTTCAGCTGTAAAATGATGGGACCTTGCCGCCAGTCTCATCTTCTTTTCCATGTGTCGTGTCCCTTCAGGACGTAGGCGATCATGGATTTCTACTTAACTCTTTCCGTATTTACTAGCCTTCCCACGCAAGGCCAGATGTGACACATGGTCATTTTATAGTGGGTATTCCCGGCCATATAGCCGGGCCAAAAAATATCTGTCTATTTTTCACCAGTCGTGATTCTACTCTTCGGCGGAACCACGACTGGGTTTGTGCTCTCTCTACTCGGAAGCAGAGAGCGCCCTCTACCCGAAGGCAGAGAGCTGACAGTGTCATAGGTCAGTCAGGCGAATGCCACTTGGCTCTTTCTCTTGTCGCTCTCAATATTTTTTCTCTTGGTATCTTCTTAGCGACTCTCCGCCATCCATTTGCTCAAATTTAACAAGTACGTCGCGCACTGCTTTCCCCTGTTTCTCCTGCCCTTTATCCGACCAGGGAGTATTAAATTCTCCAGACCCTCCTTCCTCGTCACATGTCCCAGAAACCTCGCTTGTCCTGTATTGAGCGTAAAATCACAAATCTGGTTTACATAGAGGAAAGTTAATCAGAATAATTGCTACGGAAATATTTAAAAGAAATGCAAGGAGAACTTTTCCGGGTGGCAAAGTTACTGAAACCGAGTTATCCGATCAGGACCGATAACGTTGCAGATTATATCATTGAGAAAATCCAAACAATGTACACAGATAAATGTGTGGTGTGTGTGTGCCTGGGGTTTGGGGAATATTTTTCTTCGCATTTGACCTGTCAATCAAACTTGTCATGATTGAGCAAACCCAAAGCACTAACGTCTTGCTTCATGTCTGTCTTGCATAACGTTTCCGTTCTAAATACATTAATGCATATTTATCCTTTTAATCTAAGTAACTGTCTTTTTCGAAATAACATATCAATCTCTCGAGTTACACTACTCAGTATTTACATGAAGTGGAGAAATACACTAAAAATGCATTTAATCTGCCCCAATAGCTTAACCATTTCATATTCAAAGCGAAGCACAAGGCTCATAAAATATTCCGAAATAAAAAAATGTAAGTGGAATTTACTGACAAACCCAACTAATCAAAACAATACATTGTTCTACAAACTAACTCTATCGCAACGGCAATTGAAAAGAATTTATCTTAATTCAACGTGAAATTTGTCAGAACTACACCAAAAAGAATTAATTAATAGAAAAAAAAAAAAAAAACTGAAACGCGTGTCTAATTCCTTATCAAAGAATCTAATAATATGCTAAATCATTGAAAGAGGAATGTATTGTACTCTATTACCTTTAATAATTGCCACAATTAATACATTGGAGTTTGAGTTTTGTTTAATGGCATATAAACATCTCTGGGGGTAATTTAATGCCAAAAAAAGTAAGGTTTAAAGTTATTTTTAATTGTCAGTTATAGTGAGAAGGTTTAGTCAGATTTCAATGAAAAATTTTATTTTTTATTTTATTTTAGAAAACTGAAGATAGAGAGAAGATTGGGACTGAGTTTTGTTTAACGGCATATCAACACCTCTGGGGGTAATTTAATGCAAAAAAAAAGTAAGGTTTAAAGTTATTTTTAATTGTCAGTTATAGTGAGAAGTGGGTTATTTAATGCCCAAAAGGTGGAGTTTTTAAGGTATCTTTTCTGTTCGGTTATAGTGAGAAGGTTTAGTCAGATTTTAATGAAAAAATTTATTTTTTATTTTATCTTAGAAAACTGAAGATAGAGAGAAGTTTGAGTCTGAGTTTTGTTTAACGGCATATCAACACCTCTGTGGGTTATTTAATGCCCAAAAGGTGTGTGTTGTGGTGCAGTGATTATCAACTCAGAACGATAACTCGGGGAGCTGAGTTCGAATTCTAATTGAATTCCTTGCATTCACTTACGCACAAATACCTCTTCCCTCCAGTTATGGGTTAAATAATAGGACAGATTGGATTCTATACCCTTGGCTGGCAACCAGTCTACCGCAGAAAGCAATGGCAACCAACAGCGGGATAATCTTCTGCCCAGTCAGTCATGTCTCTTTTGAGACATGATCGCCCAAGCGTGTATCACGTATGGCACTTAACTGACTGATAGTGAGAAAGCTCATTTAGTCATATTTTAATGCAAACAATTTTTTTGTTTTTATTCTTTTTTTATTTTAGAAAACTGAAAATGTCTTCTAGTTTTGTATTAAAAAATGAGAATATTTTTTTTCCTTCATAAATGTGTTATGGTAATAATTTTTTCTTAAAAATGTATTGCTGGAAATATTTTTCATTTAAAAATGTATATTTTTCTATGAAAGTTCATTTTTATGTATATATTTCTATAAAAAGTATATTTTTATAGTGTTTTGACTCCCAGTTTGGGGGTTAATTATTTGCCCATAGCCGGGACCCTAACAGGTGCTACCACTCCGGGTCAGGGCGGACCTGGAAACAACAGCAATTAAGAGGTGGGCCCATGCTCGTCACAGTCTTCAAATCAAAGGTCTTACTGCCGGATGCAGTTTACCATCATGGCCAGGATCAGGAATATATTCGAGGAACATCAAGAAATTTAAATAAAATAAGAAGGTCGGTTCTCTGTGCAGGGCCAGGAAGTTTTTCCCGGATGAAACAATCCTGCACATATATAAATCTATCATCCGCCCGTGCACTGAATATTGCTGCCATATCTGGTCGGGTGCTCCTGCTATCCATCTAGGGATCCTTGACACAATTCAACTGAGAATCTGCAATGTGATCGATCTCGACTTGGCAGCTCAGATACAGTTACTTTCTCTCCGGTGCAATGTGGCTTCTCTGTATCTCTTCGACAAGTACTTTCACGGCTTCTACTCCGATGAACTTAGCTCACTGGTGCCTCCTATATATGAATTTATTCTAGCCACAAGGTTAGCAACTAGGTCCCACCCTTTTACTGTGAAACCAATAAAATGTAAACACAAATTCTACTCCGACAGCGTCTTTTCTTGCACTTCCCGCCTGTGGAATTCCCTTCAATTTACTTGCTTCCCCGACAGCTACAATCTCCATAAATTTAAATGTAAACTCAATAGTCATCTATCACACTAACCTATATCATCTCTCTCATGCTCCTTTCTCCGTTCACTCCACTCTCATCAGTATTCTCATCCTTCTCTTATCCACCTAGGGATCCTTGACCCAATTCAACTGAGAATCTGCAATGTGATTGATCCCGATTTGGCAGCTTAGATACAGTCACTTTCTCACCGGCGCAATGTGGCTTCCCTGTATCTCTTCGACAAGTACTTTCACGGCTTTTGTTCTTATGAACTTAGCTCACTGGTGTCCCCTATATATGAATTTACTCAAGCCACAAGGTTAGCAACTAGGTCCCACCCTTTTACTGTGAAACCAATAAATTGTAAACGCAAATTCTACCCCAGTATTCCTTTTCCGTATACTTGCTTCCCCGACAGTTACAATATCAAAGAATTTAAATGTAAAGTCAATAGTCATCTCCTGTCTCACTAACTTACATCCTCTCTCTAATATTCTCATCTCATTTCTGCAGTATTCTCATCTTTCTCCTACCCGCTTCCTGACACCTCCTTTATTCTGTCACTCTTTCTCATAAATTTCCTCATATGTAGCCCCCTGCACAACAGTGGCAGTAAAATGCCTTGCTTGGGGCGATATGATTATAAAAAAAAAATTCTATACTATTATAATGTGGATATAAAATGGGGGATCAATTCTACATTACAATCAATATATAAACTGATCACTCATTTTATGACCACAATCATCCTTCTCTTACACACTTCCTAACACCCCCTGTATTTTGTCACTCCTTCTCATAACTTTCCTCCTATGTAACTCCCTGCACAACAAGGGAGTATAATGCCTTTGCCTGGGGCGATACGATTATAAAAAAAAGATATGTACACAAACGGGCTATTTTACAAAGCAACACATCGAAGGTGTCAGTTGCTTCTTGTAACGAGATTCACTACAATTTTGTATAAGAAAAGCTACTTTGTGGTACAGTGGATATCGGCTCGGAACGAGAAACCGGGGAGCCGAGTTCGAATTCCAGTTGAATCCATTGTATTCACTTACGCGCAAATACCCTTGGGAAAGGTATTAATCCGTCTCTTCCTTCCAGTTATGGGTTAAATAGCAGGACAGATTGGGTTCTATAGTCTTGGTCGGCAACCAGTCTACCGCAGAAAGCAATGGCAACCTACTGCGGGATAATCTTCTGCCCAGTCAGTCATGTCTCTTTCGAGACATGATCGCCCAAGCGTGTACCACGTATGGCACTTAACTGACTGACTAAAAAGAAAATGAAAAATAATATAAATGAAATCGGTTAGATTATATACACAAAACACATTTTAAAAAAACTTTAAATTTAAAATCCCCAGCGTCTCAGGTTCGCGCGCATGTGTAGTCGCATCAACGCAAACAGACTTACTCCGACGAAGAACTAAGGAACGAAACACGTCACAAAAAATCTTTTTTTTTTTACTTTTCCGTATATAGATGTATACTAGCAGTATATCCCGGCGTTGCTAGGGTGTAATGAAAGCTTTGAAACTAATCCATGGTACTGGAGCTCAAACTCTTTGGACGTTGGCACGAAAGCAATATTTATTTCCAGTTAAAGCGAAACCGTAGACTGAAAGAAAAATGAATGGATGTAAGTCAAATTTTGATTCCTGGTATCGATATCAAATAAGGTTTTTGCGTCGTAAACTGAATTTTGAAGGCTAAATAAGTCCTCTGATTAAATGGTATCATGGCTGAGACTAAGAACTACAATTATACCTACTTAGAGCCAAACTCGAAGCAAAAGTAAAATAAAAGGGCTAAAAAAATACAGACATACAGGCAAATAAACAGACACACACACACAAACATCTTGCCTTTTATATATATATATATATATATATATATATATATATATATATATATATCATCGATTTTCTGCACTATTGTAAGAACTACGATCTTGAAATGTCTTTGTCTATGAGTGTATCAAATTTGATTAAAATCGGACCACTCTTTCTATAACCCGATTTTTTCGATTATCGATATTTATCGGGGGTGCCTCGACACAAAACCTAGCTAAAAACACTCGCAGCCGCTTATAGTACAACTGTGTAAATTTTCAAGAAAATTGGTTTAGTCGTTTCGGAATCTATAGGTAACGGACTCACAGACACACAAGTTTCGATTCAGATTTAGATATAACGAAATCGATTATAAACAACCGACAATTTGAAACTATTTGTTTGAACATTATTTTTGATCGATACTCGTATTTAAGTAGATATTCTGTTTATAATCAAACAGTATTATATATTCATTTCTACCGGCCTGATTATTTGCGATAAATTTTTGTTACGAAAATTTGTCTCATTTGGCAGGATTCAAACCTTCGACCCCTATCCACATAGGGGAAACCACCATGTGATCTGGCGCGCCTTAGACCTCTGGACCACGAATGACGATCAGTCTAAACGAGGTCAAATTGAGCCTACAACCACAATTTTCGAATTCTTCGTAATAACCATATCTGCTCTGAAATGTATCGTAATGTCAACAAATGTAAACATGTTACGAAGATTAACAAAGCTGGTTATAAACAACCGACAAGATGAAATTATTTGTTTGAACATTATTTTTGATCGATACTCGTATTTAAGTAGATATTCTATTTATAATCAAACAGAATTATATATTTATTTCTACCGGCCTGATTATTTACGATAATGATCATGTTACGGAAATTAACGAAGATTAACAAAGCTGGTTATAAACAACCGACAATATGAAATTATTTGTTTGAACATTATTTTTGATCGATACTCGTATTTAAGTAGATATTCTATTTATAATCAAACAGAATTATATATTTATTTCTACCGGCCTGATTATTTACGATAATGATCATGTTACGGAAATTAACGAAGATTAACAAAGCTGGTTATAAACAACCGACAATATGAAATTATTTGTTTGAACATTATTTTTGATCGATACTCGTATTTAAGTAGATAATCTCTTTATTAGCAATCAGTATATATATTTATTTCTACCGGTCTGATTAGCTACGATAAATCTTTTGTTACGAATCCTGCCGAATGACAGAGATTTTCGCAACAAAATATTTATCGTAACTAATCAGGCCAGTAGAAATAAATATATATACTGATTGCTAATAAAGAGATTATCTACTTAAATACGAGTATCGATCAAAAATAATGTTCAAACAAATAATTTCATATGTATGTATATATTTAGATATATTAAAAAATAAATTAGCAAATAGATAAAATCCCCAAGTCCAGATCCTATGAGTATTCATCAAGGTGGAGGGCTCGATGTAAATAGTATTATCTATTTACAGTACCAAATATATATAGTATATGGATATGTTTTGGGGCTTCTTCCGGTAGGGACATTTTCTACCGTATTTGAATTATTAAATTTTTGTTTTCAATCGTTGCTGATGAAGCGAGAATTTTTTCGCTGAAATGGCCATTCAACGAATTTAAATTTCAGAAGTTTTTGACATTATATATATATATATATAAAGAAAGAGATCAGGGGAAAATTTTACTTAGTTTTAGCCAGCGCGTTGCCTTTCGTCCACTAGCGGACTTTATCAAGGCAAAAATTAAGAAACGTGTAGGTAAAAACTCAATACAGTTTTTCTTTTATCTCTTTATTTTCCTTTTTTGTGCCTTTCTAAAGATTATATCTAAGAATATATATATATTTGTGCATATTTGGGCAGGAATCTTTCTTTTAAGCATGTTTTAAAGCTTTTGACGTACATCAGCTATCTACATCTGCTATTCGGTGTCTGTTATCGTCGCATAGCAATGTTTTATGCAACGCAAGATAATATCATCTTTGATGGTGGATGTCTTCATGTGAACGTCCTTGTAACCTCTCTCAAGATGGCTGGTGTGAACCGAAAGCTAAGAACCAGCATAATAAAAAAAAATCCAAATGTTGGACAATTATTGTCTTTATTTTCACCAGAAATTAAAGCCAAAATACGATGTTTAATAACGGCTCATAATTAAACTTAATAGATACAAGATCTGTCTGAAAATTAACAGGACTGGGTGTGCTATGTGCGCTATAGAATAGGGAAAAGAGGAATAAGAAGATTGTGTTACCATCGAACAGGTTATCTTGAGAGTATCTAAATCTAATCTAAACATATTTATAAATGGAACTTTGTGTGTGTGTGTGTGTGTCCGATACCTGTAGTCTCCGAAACGGCTGAACCGATTTTCTAGAAATTTTACACAGTCGTACTATAAGCGTCTGCGAGTGTTCTTAGCTAGGGTTTGTGTCGAGGTACCCCCCTATAATTATCGAAAATCGATAATTGAAAAAATCGGGTTATAGAAAGAGTCATTCGATTTTAATCAAATTTGATACACTCATAGACAAAGACATAAGAAACGATATTCAGCAGTTTCAAGGTTGCGGTTCTTACAATAGTGTAGAAAATCGATAATATATATATATATATATATATATATATGTATATGTATGTATGTATGTCTGTATTTTTTTCAGCCCATTTATTTTAATTTTTGCTTCGGGTTTGGCTCTAAGTATGTATAATTTTAGTTCTTAGTCTCAGCCATGATACTTTTTACTCAGAGGAGTTATTTAGCCTTCAAAATTCAGTTTATGACGAAAAAAACTTATTTGATGTCTATACCAGGAAATCAAAATTTGACTTACATCCATTCATTTTTCTTTCAGTCTACGGATTCGCTTTAACTGGAAATAAATATTGCTTTCGTGCCAACGTCCAAAGAGTTCCAGTACCATGGATTAGTTTCAAAGCTTTCATTACACCCGAGCAACGCCGGCTATACTGCTAGTATATATCTATATACGGAAAAGTAAAAAAAAAAAAAAAAAAAATTGTGTGACGTATTTCGTTCTTTAGTTCTTCGTCGGAGTAAGTCTGTTTGCGTTGATGCGACTACACATGCGCGCGAACCTGAGACGCTGGGGATTTTAAATTTAGAGTTTTTTTTTTAAATGTGTTTTGTGTATATAATCTCACTGATTTCATTTATATTATTTTTCATTTTCTTTTTAGTCAGTCAGTTAAATGCCATACGTGGTACACGCTTGGGCGATCATGTCTCGAAAGAGACATGACTGACTGGGCAGAAGATTATCCCGCAGTAGGTTGCCATTGCTTTCTGCGGTAGACTGGTTGCCGACCAAGGCTATAGAACCCAATCTGTCCTGCTATCTAACCCATAACTTGAAGGAAGAGACGGATTAATACCTTTCCCAAGGGTATTTGCGCGTAAGTGAATACAATGGATTCAACTGGAATTCGAACTCGGCTCCCCGGTTTCTCGTTCCGAGCCGATATCCACTGTACCACAACGCAAATGATCTTATCTGTTCCTAAATATCGCGTAATGAATATGGTGTCCGCATAAAACTTTTAGTAGCGTAAAACCTTTCGGAATGCCCTTCAAGTTAATTTTTTTTTAAATTTTTTTAAATAATTAAATTAAGCTGTGCGCCACCTACGAAATTGGCGTCTTTGAGTGTCATATAGTTGCATAAAATTATATATAAATCTTTATATAAAAACTGGTTTGATGATCACTTATAAAGTCAAGTAACAATCATATGTTAAGATTTGTCCGCACATAATTTTTTTAAATATCATCACAAGATAATATCAACTTTTATGGTGGATATTTTTATGTGAACGTCCCTGTAATCTATCTGAAGATGAGCCGAAAGCTTAGAAACAGCATAATAAAAAATATCCCAATGTTAGACAATTTTTGTCTTTATTTTCATCTAAAATTAAAGCCAAAATACGATGTTTAGAACGACTTATGATTAAACATAATAGACATTGTCTGTTATATTAACAATATATGTTAAGAAAATTATCTGCTGCCTCGATACACGAAATTTTAGTTAGATGATGCCGCAGCATTAAATGATCCTAACACCAAGAAATTTTGATGGAACCTCATTAAAGGTGGCTCATGTGAGCCGAAAGCTTAGAACCAACTTAATAAAAATTATCCAAATGTTGGACAATTTTTATCTTTATTTTCACCTGAAATTAAAACCAAAATACGATGTTTAGAACGGCTCGTGATTAAACATAATAGACTTCATTGTCTGTTATTTTTTTAAAATCATTTCACTCCAAGCAAGGCATTCCACTGCCACTATTGCGCTTGAGGCTACATAGGGGGAGGTAAATAGGAAGAGTGGTTAGATATAGGGAATGTCAGAAGTGGGGGTGATAGATAGTTGGGTGGGAAGAGTGTTTGAAAAAATGGAAGTTAGTTTGTTAGGAGGTGTCTATTTACCATACATTTAAACTCCTGGAGATTGTAGCCGTCGGGGAAGCAGTCATGTGGAAGAGAATTCCACAGTCGGGAAGTGCGAGAAAAGAAACTGTTGGAGTAGAAGTTGCGGTTGCATTTTATCGGTTTCACTGTAAAAGGGTGTGATCTAGTTGCTAATCTAGTATCTCGTGCAAATTCAAACCTGGGGGCAGCAGTGATCTAAGTTCATCGGAGCAGAAGCCGCAAAGTATTTATAGAAGAGACACAGGGAGCCACGTTGCGCCGGTGAGAGAGAAACTGCAGGCGGTCTGCTAAATCGGTATCGATTACATTACAGACCATCCGCTGTACCTTGTCTAGAAAACCCAAGGAGAATAGCAGGGGAACCCGACCAGATATGGCAACGGTATTCAATGCACGGGCGGATGGTAGATTTATAAATGTGCAGGATAGATTCAGACGGAAAAAACGCCCGGGCCCTGCACAGAGAACCGACATTCATAGCAGCGGATTTAGCAATGGATTCGATATAGTCATTTCACTTGAGGTCCGCTGAAAGTGTGAGACCAAGGAGGCGTAGTGTTTTACTCTCTGGGAGGCAAGCCTGGTTCATGCTAATAGGAGGTAGGTGCGATTGTCTATGATGATTAATTGATAGTAGCTTCGTTTTAGAAGCATTAAAATTTACGAGCCATTTGTTACCCCAGTCCACTACGGATTGGAGGTCCTTTCCAAGCTCGGCTGCAAGGTTAGCTTTGTCGCCCGCACCAGATTTTTGGTCGAGGCGAGAATAAACTGTGGTGTCATCGGCGTACATACCTACTTGGGATCTTGTGGTATCAGAGAGACCATTAATGTAGATCAGAAAGAGCGTAGGACCTAAGATAGGGCCTTGAGGGACACCCGCGTTCGTATGGTAGTTCTGGGAGGCATGTCCGTTTAATGCCACTTTCAATGTGCGCTTAGATAGGAATGACTGGATTAGTTCAAACAATTGTCCAGCTATACCATAGCTCCGCAGTTTGCATAGAAGGCCAGCATGCCAAACTCTGTTGAACGCGTTAGAGATATCCAAGGCAACGGTTCGAGATTCACCATTCCTATCGAGTGCCTGACATATGTACTCGGTGATGGTCGTTAGCATATCAGCAGTAGACCTGGTGAAGCGGAAGCCATACTGTTTGTCTGAGAGGAGCCCGTGGGCCCTGAGATGCTGAACGACCTCGGCGTTGATAATGGCTTCGAACACTTTGCCGAAGATCGGAAGAAGGCTGATAGGTCAGCAATTTGCGGGGTCCGAGGGTTTTTAAATATAGGAACTACAGTGGAAGATTTACAACAGGCAGGAAAGCAGGAAGCAGATAGGCAGGTGTTGTAGAGCTTAGAATGTACAGAGGAAAGTTCGGGGGCACATTTCTCGCTTTGTGAGGGTCAAGTTTTGAGATTATCTTAGAGACAAGCGAGGGTGTAATATGGACGTCATTCAGTTGAGCATCAGTTCTAGGTGGGAAGTCGGGTGTAGAAATTCCAGACGAGTCCAGTCTCGAATTATTCGAGAATCACAATATATGTTAAGAAAATTATCTGCTACCTCGATACACTAAACAAATATATATATATATATATATTGAAAGAGAGATGCACAGGAACATTACGGGGAAATACAGATAACGGACCACCACCAGCAACAAATCACGTAAAAGTTTTCGAAAGAACATTTAAAAGATGCATAAAAGCTGACACATTAAACGACCAAACTATAGCATTTAAAATACCAAAAGTTAGATACAAAAAGAGAAAAACGAAACCAAACTTTTGCATATTAAAAGGATTTGCAGAATCAAGACACTCAATGATATCATACCACTTAACAACATGGATAAGACCAATTCAAATCGAGGCAGTACTAGAACGCGGAAAAGCATTCGGAGTAAAAGCATTATACGTATCAATATCAGACGTAATGGCACAAAAAAAAAACGACAGACAAGATGCGATGAATAAATTGTCGTCTAAATCAGCGCTTCTAAAACTATCTGATGACCGGTAGTTTTTTTTTTTTCAATGTGCCAAGGACCGGCAAGCAAAGCAAGCCAATCCAGCTAAGTAAGAGTGAGGATGGGGGACTGTGAACCCCGACATTTTTTCTTGTTTATTTTTAGATATGTATCATTTCAGGGACATTTTGAGACTATCTGTAATAAACATGAGGACATGATATCTTGTTCATTCTAAGGGCAAGTCTTCCCAGTGTGCCATTGACCGGAACCCTATTTGGGCTATATTAGTTATGGCCATTGGTTTCAAGGGTATATATTTTTAAAAATCCAGAAAAAAATATTTAAATTAATATTAATACTTCGTAAGCAATTCGAAATTAATAAAAGACATTAATCTTCCTAAAAATAGACAAACAGTAAAACAAATTATTAATTTTAATTAATTTAAGACGTATTTAAAATATATGATATGTATATATCATGGATATATGAATGGAACAAAGTCTGATGCGTATTCAGTTCACTGTTTTGCTGTTCATACGTTAGTTGGATGTCGCATTCGTTAGTTGGATAGCAATAACTTTTAACATAAGTGAGTAAATGAACAATGTAGCCATAATATAAAACTAAAATGAAAATGTAAAAAAAAAAAAAAAAACGAAAACGCGTCAAATATCGCAGTCTCTCGTGGAATAGAGTATTAGTATTATTTCTTTATTTTCTGGAAAATCTTCGTGTACCGGCAGACGATGGCTCGCGTACCGGCGACGGTACGCGTACCACACTTTGAGTAGCACTGGTCTAAATGATAAAAAAAAAAAAAAAAATGAAAATAACACTGATATCTTTTTTTAACAGATATATTTACCAAAATTACAGCAAAGCAAATTGAAATACTCAAGGGCAAATGTGTTTAATAGAATCGCCATTGGCTTCAACTTGACGACTTCTGAATCTCCATGTTGAAATTGGTGAATGCTGCCATAATCCTTGCCTTCAGTTAATCTTTGATGTTAAAATGAGAATTGTTGTTACCCTAAAAGTTTACTGCGTGAGTAATCAGCAAAACGGGTGTCAGGAATAATATTATATCAACAAGTACAAGACTCGCACGCTGTAGGAAGGAGAAGCAATTCTAGTGAAATGCTATTAGTATAATAGCTCTACTCTCCTTTTTACTGACCTCATATTTAAAAGGATAGGAAAATCCTACTATCGTATATAGGTAGGTATCAGTCAATTAAGTATAATACGTGATACACGCTTGGGCGATCATGTCTCGAAAGAGACTGGGCAGAAGATTATCCCGAAGTAGAATTTCTGCGGTAGACTGGTTGCCAGCCAAGGCTATAAAACCCAATCTGTCCTATTATTTGACACATAACTGGAGTGAAGAGACGGATTAACACCTTTCCCAAGGGTATTTGCGCGTAAGTGAATGCAAGAAATTCAACTGGAATTCGAACTCGGCTACCCGATTTCACGTTCCGAGCGGATATCCACTGCACCACAACGCACATCCATAGATAGGTATACAACAATAACAATCAAGGGGATTGCTGTCTGGGAATTAGGTGGTCAGATGTAAAGGGGTGATGTCGTTTCAGAAATTATCTGACGGCCCTGATTTGGCACTCCTGCTTGTGTGGTACGGAAAAGAGTCCTGTTGCCAGCAGTCACCCTCGTCACCAAGGGCAACATTCCCGCCTACTACTTGATGTCAGCCTCCTTGTTGAGTCCGAACCCATTTGGGAAGATGAATGTAGACATAACGTCGCCATTATATGGGATGGCTGCAAACAACATCATTAGACTCATCAAACTCTTTCCGAAACTTCTGTATTGTTCCCAGTTTGACATCCATTCCGACGGCAATGTCAAGCAGAAGAGCTTGCCGTTAGCAAGTTTCTGGGGAAATAAAGTTCGTAATGGTGATCCTTTGCTTACACACGTTTCCCAACTGACCCTACTATACTTTTCGGAGCACAAAATAAAAATAAATAAAAATAAATAAAAAAGCACTTGCGCGAAAATATGAAAGGCGACAATTTACCCATTGCATGCTGTATATTGTGAACGCATACACACACAGACAAATCTGAGAATATAAATGTCATATATGTTTAGTGACATTATTATATAACTACGTTTTAAGCATTCATACATTATATATATATATATATATATATATATATATATATATATATATATAGTGATGATCCACGTATACTGTCTTAATAATATGTATAGGAAAAACTACTAAAAAGTTGTAAGTTTAAAAATGTATTTTTTTGACAGTAATAATAGAAATAAATAAATACTGTCAAAAATACATTTTTAAACTGACAACATTTTAGTAGTTTTTCCTATATATATATATATATATATATATATATATATATAGAGAGAGAGAGAGAGAGAGAGAGAGAGAGAGACAATTTCGTTAATCTTCGTTAATTTCCGTAACCTGTTTACATTTGTTGTCATTACGATATATTTCCGAGCAGATATGGTTATTATGATGAATCGAAAATTGTGGAATATTGGCTTGATTTGACTTCGTTTAGACTGTTAGTCATTCGTGGTCGAGAAGTCTAAGACACGCCAGATCAATTAGTGGCTTCCCTATGTTGATAGAGGTCACAGGTTCAAATCCTGCCGAATGACACACATTTTAGTCACAAAAATTTAACGTAAATAATCAGGCCGGTAGAAATAGATTTATAATACTGTTTGATTATAAACAGAATATCTACTTAAATACGAGTATCGATAAAAATAATGTTCAAACAAATCATTATATATATATATATATATATATATATATATATATATATATACCGTACTGAATGAGTTGTGATACAGCGAAACAGATCTGTTTGCGGATGACTATATATATATATATATTACAGCGAAACAGATCTGTTTGCGGATGACTATATATATATATATATATATATATATATATAGTCATCCGCAAACAGATCTGTTTCGCTGTATCACAACTCATCAGTACGGTTAGACTCCGACTGCTTTTAACCCAGGATTGAAACCCGACCGAATTGGCGTCAGTCGGCGATTCTACCTCTGGGCTATGGGCGTTCGGTAGAAGAAATCAGACTTTTTATCGTATACATTATCATCATACACGCCCAATAGCCAGAGTGCTCTAATTGATTACGGAATGAGCATGCGTGTGTATCTAAACCATCCTAATATAAAGTATATATATATATATATATATATATATATATATATACAAAAAAAGATGTGTACATAAATATACATCTGTATAATATATATAAATATAGCAAACATATAATACAAGTGTAGGTAAATATATATCTGTATAATATGTGTGTATATATAAATATATAGTCACATAGAATAAGTGTACATTTATATACACCTGGGTAATTATGTGTGTGTGTGTATATATATATATATATATATATATATATATATAAAATGCGTGTTTGTATACACAAAATAAAATACAAATCTCTCTCTCTTGTTTCTGTCTATACATATACATATATATATATATATATAGAGAGAGAGAGAGAGAGATTTGTGTGTGCATATATATATATAGACACACACATTCATAAACATGCATATTATATCTCATACAATATGAATAGCTACATATTACACAGGTATATATATATCTATATATATATATATACCTGTATATATATACCATATATATATATGGTTTTGTTGTCATTTCGCGCTATCCCGCGGTGTGACGTCATAAAACCGCATCGCAAACTTAAGAACTGCGTTTATTATTTTTGGTAACTATTGCCGTTGCCAAGCGGAGTTTTATGTCAACACAAAATAAAATCGTCGGTGATGGTGGATTTTATAATATTTCAGTTTAAACTACCTCTCTGAAGATGGCTCATGTGAGCCGAAAGCTTAGAAGAAAACCAATAAATAATTATCCAAATGTTGGAGAATTTTTGTCTTTATTTTCAACTGAAATTAAAGCAAAAATACGACGTTTAGAACGGCTCATGATTAAACATAATAGACATTCATTGTCTCTTATATTTAATAGCATATGTCTGGAAAATATATATATATATATATATAAAGAGGGAAATAGATATTGTAGGAGATGGAAATCTACGTAATTTGAGACAGAAAAAAGAAAGAGACGAAAAGAAGAGGACAAAAAGAAAGAAAAGAAAAGAAAGGGACAAAAAGAAAGAGAAGAATGGGAGAGGACAAAAAGAAAGAGAAGAAAAAGCAAACGACAAAAAGAAAGAAAGTACATGAGCAAAGAAAAGTAGAGAAAAAGAAAGGACAGAAGCAAATAAAGAGGGAAGGAGAAGAAAAAGAACGAGGAGAAAAGAGGGAGAAAATAAAGGAGAAGAATGTGAGGAGGCGAAAGTAAGAAAATCAGACACCGGCACCGCATAAATTCTCCCCCACCCCACTATCCTTTCTAATAGAAATGTCGTTTTTTTTTCCCCCAGTTTCTCTGCAAGGACGTTCTTTTTCTCCCATTATCCACTAGACCTCAATATGCTAAAAACAATAGAAGGTCAAAGCTTTTCAAATCGAATCCACATCGCCTGAAATCATTGTCGATACATCGAGATGCGCCCATTTTCCATGTCCTTTTTTACCCCACACCACTCCAAGAGAAAGAAAGGAAACCTTGGCTGCGATGTTGGCTACGTATCTTCTCCGCGTACAAGGGCCTTTCGAGGAAATATATATATATATATATATATATATATATATAAAATCAAACCTGAAAAAAGCGAACGCTTCTGAAAATATATGTTCGACTCGACCTTTTTCTATCCAATTTTTTCCCTCCCCCTCACTCCCTCGGTCTCTCTTCTTTTTTTTTTTTCTTGGCCATTGTTGTTAAACTGAGTAAAGACGTAAGTAGTTTTCAGACATTTTTCTATGGTTGCTATAAGAATAAAAAAAATGACCAAAATGAAAAAAGGATAATACAAAAGAAGAATCAGTCTAAAGTTTTCCAGCCATGTCTTATAAAACAAGTGCGCACGAAAGAGAAGGAACGGTATAATACCAGGAACTATGCAAAAAGAGAAAATAAAAAATTATTTATGGATTGTGTAATCCAGCCATGTCACGGAACTATCCGAAGCAAAAGAGAAAAAAGAAAGAAGAAAATGAGATAAAAAAAGGAAGAGAAGCAAAGAATCAATGAAAAGAAAGGAAGAAAATGAAAATAAAGAGGAAGGAAAAAGAGAGGCAAAGAAGGGGAGGACAAATACAAAAACAAGAAAAAAACAAAAACAAAAAGAAAAGGAGAGGACAAATGAAGAAAGAGAAGAAAAGGAGAGGAGAGAAAAGAGAAGAAAAGGAGAGGAGAAAAAAGAAGAAGAAAAGGAAAGGACGAAAGAAAGAGAAGAAAAGGAAAGGACGAAAGAAAGAGAAGAAAAGGAAAGGACGAAAGAAAGAGAAGAAAAGGAAAGGACGAAAGAAAGAGAAGAAAAGGAAAGGACGAAAGAAAGAGAAGAAAAGGAAAGGACGAAAGAAAGAGAAGAAAAGGAAAGGACGAAAGAAAGAGAAGAAAAGGAAAGGACGAAAGAAAGAGAAGAAAAGGAAAGGACGAACGAAAGAGAAGAAAAAGAGAGGACAAAAGAAAGAGAAGAAAAGGAGAGGACAAAAGAAAGAGAAGAAAAGGAGAGGACAAAAGAAAGAGAAGAAAAGGAGAGGACAAAAGAAAGAGAAGAAAAGGAGAGGACAAAGGAAAGAGAAGAAAAGGAGAGAAAAAACAAGAAGAGGACAAAAAGAAAAAGTACATGAACAAAGAAAAATAGAGGAAAAGAAAAGACAGAAACAAATTAAGAGAGAAGGAGAAGAAAAAGAACGAGGAGAAAAGGAGAGGAAAATAAAAAGAAAGGGGGAGGTGAGTGCGGACAGAGAGCGAAGAAGAAAGAGAGAGGCGAATAGAGAGCGAAGAAGAAAGAGAGAGGCGAATAGAGAGCGAAGAAGAAAGAGAGAGCCGGACAGAAAGCGAAGAAGAAAGAGAGAGGCGAGGAGAGAGCGAAGAAGAAAGAGAGAGGCAGATAGAGAGGAAAGAAGAAAGAGAGAGGCGAAAAGAGAGCAAAGAAGAAAGAGAGAGGCGAAAAGAGAGCAAAGAAGAAAGAGAGAGGCGAAAAGAGAGCAAAGAAGAAAGAGAGAGGCGAAAAGAGAGCAAAGAAGAAAGAGAGAGGCGAAAAGAGAGCAAAGAAGAAAGAGAGAGGCGAAAAGAGAGCAAAGAAGAAAGAGAGAGGCGAAAAGAGAGCAAAGAAGAAAGAGAGAGGCGAGGAGAGAGTAAAGAAGAAAGAGAGAGGCGAGGAGAGAGCAAAGAAGAAAGAGAGAGGCGAATAGAGAGCAAAAAAGAAAAAGCGAGGCGAATAGAGAGCGAAGAAGAAAGAGGGGGCGAATAGAGAGGAAGAAGCGAAGGGGGGGGGGAAAGAAAGCGAACAGCGAGCAAAGAAGAAAGAGTGTGCGGAGACGAAGAGAGAGCGAAGAAGAAAGAGAGAGGCGAATAGAAAAGATGAAGACAAATTGTCACACCGAAGAACACAATCTGCTCATAAAAAACACAGATTTTTTTAAAAACATATTGCACATAATCGGATTCAATGGACAAACCATACACCCAGAAAAAATTGAGAAGCAAAAAATGTGGGAACGCTTTTGATATAATTTATAGATGAACAATTAATGTCCAGGTCGAGATCTCTTAAGAGTCAAAATTCTGCACAGTGCAGAGGTCCATCCATGTTTGGTTTGTGGCTTTTGGTTAGGACAGGGATTGAACAAAAGTGTGGGAAACCTTTGTACGTATCTAAGATGAGGAACAAATTCAGTTGTAACACACGTCTTAACACTTGTATATCATATATACACTGTTGAATCAAGGAGTTTTCTTCTGCTATGTGCCCAGTTCTTTCAGGACGTAGGCGATCATGGCTTTTCACGTTTCTCTATCCCTGGTGGCTCTTAGCACGCCTTCTCCTTTTACCTCACCAAAACCCCGCTCTGCCATCCACGAGTTCAAGCCCATAAATCTAGAATATAAATGTATAGAAACTAACATGGCCACAAAATGATGGATCAGTTTATATATTGATTATAATATAGATTCGATCCCCCACTTTATATCAACATTATAATTTCTTATAAGCAGTTGGCATATATCTTCTTCTATGTGCCCGTCCTTTCAAGGCGTAGGCGATGATGGTTCTCCACGTCTCCCTATCCCTGGTGGCTCTTAGCACGCTTTCTCCTGTGATTCCACGCAACCCTCGTTCCGGCATCCACCTGATCAGGTCCTTCAAATATGTTATTCGCTGCTTTCTCCTGTCCCTCTTTCCCTCTATCTGGCCTGTTAGCATCAGGTTCTCCAAGTCCTCCTCCCTCATTCCATGTCCCAGGAAATTTACCTGTCTATCCCTGATGCACAGAATTAATTTCCTTTTCGTTTCCATCCTTTCCAAAACTTCATCTTTGCTCACATGCTCGAACCATGATATTCGCAGCATCCTTCTGTAGAACCACATTTCAGTTGCTTCAAGTTTTTCCTTCATTGTCGATGATATTGTCCAGCATTCACTGATGTTCTTGTTATACTAATAGACTGTTTTGAACCTACCTTCCGTTTTCCGTGTCTTACTTCCGGCCAAACAGGTCACTACAACTTTGGGGCAAAGTTTCGCCACAAAATCGGTTAAGCTGTTTCGAAGTCTATAAGTAACGGACACACACAAAGTTCCATTTATAAATAAGTTTAGATTAATCTTTAAGAGATATACTCTCTCCCACATTTTTACACAAACACATCTCTCTCTCTCTGTGTCTCATATATATATATATATATATATATATAGATGTGTGTGTGTGAGAGAGAGAGAGAGAGAGAGAGAGTAAATCTGTGTCCATGTATTGAACTCATAACTCTTTGGGTCAAATCACCTTTTGGATTACGGCAAAGTACGTGGTATTAAAACAGTCCACCCTAAATAAAGGGTTTGGTTCAACAAATATGACAGCGAAGGTGAGAACGACTCTCCAAACAATGTATATATTGTAAATATTTACAATACTTCATCTCAAAAATATAGACAGATCCTGAAGAAGACCGGAGCGGACAACGTCCGAAACGTCGGGAATATGACAATAAACACGAGTATAACAGACCAAACGATGTAGATAGCGTAAATAGTTACAATACTTCATCTCATTAATATAGACAGATCCTGAAAAAGACCAAAGTGTACAACGGCCGAAACGTGAATATGGCAATAGTTACAATAACTTATCTCAGAAATATAGACAGATTTACACATGTCTATTCCTTCACATACACACATCTATTTATACATATAAATTTATATATATATATATGTGTGTGTGTGTGTGTGTGTGTGTGTGTGTGTGTGTGATTCTGAACATGTAACAGACATCTCCGTACTTGTATTAACCCTTATAGTTGATATATCCCTTAAAAAAATCCGTTTTCAAGAGGCAGGTTCTTCTGTTGAGTGGGTGACAATTATTGCTTTGAGGAAAAGATTGCTTGTATCTGCCGGTGCTTAACAATAACGGTACAGATAATGGGGGCGGGTGGAGAGATAAAAAACAAAGAAAAAAAAAACAAAGAAAAAAAAAACAAAGAAAAAAAAACTTACCAATGTTAGAAAGGACAGTGGTGTTTCGTGAAATACACGCTTATTCTTCAAGTGCAACGTTAGCATATCACCCAGGGTGATAACCACACCCATTCTCCATATCAAAAATATAAAACGAATAAATAAAAAAAAAACTATAATGTATTGCTTCTGTTTTCATTATTTTTCTCAATCTCTTCTGCCTTCTTTATAAAAAAATAAACAAAATCAAATCAACAAACAAATATGTGCTTTTTTTTTCCTTGTGGCATTCTTACTAACATAACATAAATCGTATATATATATATATATATATATATATATATATATATATATATATATATATATATACACACACACACACACAGATTCATCGAAATTCGTTTTAGGCCGACACTTGGTATTTTTTGCTTCAGGTGGAATGCAAAAGTAGGAATGTGTCGAAAGGGAAAATATATAGCGAAACGAAATTGAAAAGTAAAAACAAATCTGGAAAGAACCCAAGTATGAAGAAATATATGACAAAAAGCATCTTGTGGGGGTTATAAGAAGGATAATAAGAAGGAACTTTAAAAAAAAATATTATTGTAAAGTAGGTTTTAAAATTATTCTTTTTATTGTTTAAGTAACAATTTCACTTGATTTTTTTTTTATAACTGTTTGTAAAAGTCGGGTCGGAATGGGTTGTTGTATTGGCTTACAAAGTATTTTCGAGTATCTATTTTGTTAAAACAAACATCTTTTTCATACAATAATCATATTTTTTAAAATAAAGAAATAACAATAATAATAATATCAGAATGCAGCAGACATCGCTCTCATGACTTTTGTCTCGATTTGGAAGGCTTAACATTTAGATGCTTTTACTTGGTGAAATTAAAATGTGATTTTTTAATCCGATAATAGTATTTTTTGCATATCCACCTAAATACAGCTTTTAAAACAACATACCAAGTTGTATTCGTTGCATTCACATACGTGCAAATGCCCTTTGAGAACGGCATGAATGCGTCTCTTCTTCCTCCAGCTACGGGTTAAATAGCGAGACATATTAGTTTCTATAGCCTTGGTTGTTGACCAGTCTACCGCAGAAAGTAATAGCAACCTATTGCGGAAAAATCTTCTGCCCAGTCAGTCATGTCACGAAAGAGACATGATCGCCCAAGCGTGTATCACGTATGGCATTTAATATATATAGGCAGCATATGTTCATTCAAATATGTTTCATTGAGTAATATAAACATATTATTCAATTAAGTTTTATCATAATCTTTTCCAGATATCTAATCTGTTTTTGATAAAAGTCATCAAGGAAGGTACCGTCGTTTGTTTCTCACGCGAAAGTACTTTAATTTTGGGACGCGCAAGTTATTTTGTTCATCGATTACCTTGAGAAAAGAAGAACCATCAGTAGCATTATTGGTGCGTTTTGAGGTAGAAATTGCCAAAAACGGCTACAAATGAAGAAGAAAAAATGTTTTTTCACCAAGACAACGCACCGTGTCATAAGTCGATCGCAACAATATCAAGACGACATGAATTGCACGTTTCTCCACATCTGGCCCCCAGTGACCATTCAAAAGAATGCTGCAGGGAAAGAGATAGGACTTCAATGAAGAAGTGATATTGGAAACTGAGGCGTATTTTGAGGCCAAAGACAAATCGTTTTACTGAAAAGGCTTTGAATTGTCAGAAATGCATTGGAATCAGTGTATCACCCTATAAGGAGACTATGTTGATGAATAAAGTCGACTTTTGCCTAACAGTTGTTGTTTTATTAGTTAGGCCCGAGATTTTGCGAAAGATGTTTTAGGTCCCATTCAGCGTTCACTGTAACCACTACACTAACTTTCTCAAGAACGCATGTGTCAAATTCCTCATCAAACAAATTAATAATGAGATAAAACTTGAAGGTATAATTTATTCGAACACTTGTAATGATTGCCACAAGAATTTCGTCGGAGATAAATTTTAATAGAAAAATGGTATGAATATAAAAAGAGATCGTTTACAAATCAACATTTTCAATGCATTAATAGTTCACTATAATGTGTTTGACCAGACTTTTGACTGAAAATATACTGCTTGATTTATTTATTGATTCTTTTTTTAAGGCTTATCAACCCATTGCAGGTTATTTTAAATTAAAAATATTTCAGATTGTAAGAAGGTTTGTCTTTTGGAAATAATAATGATTTAATGATGAAGGTTTTTTTAATTAGTCTAAGGGTAGGGAAGTGTGGGATTCATGCCTTTCCCAAGTGTATTTGCGTGTTGTGAATACAACGAACCAACTGGAATTGGAACTTGGTTCTCCACTGAAGATTTCCGAGCCATTATCTATTGCACCACCCACACATCCAAGCTTACAGCAAGAGGTCTTCCATCAATAGACGGTTCACACTCCACCCACGTCTATTAAACAGGTGAAGAGGCTCATTCCTTGTTTCCTGTTTAGGATGTGGTTCCGGTTTTCTCTTTTCCATTCTTTTCACTCTTACGTAGCCCCCTGCGCATCAGTGGCGTTTTCGCCTTGCTTGAGGTGATATGATTAAAAAAAAAAAAAAAGTTACTGACCAGACTCGACATTTCTTAACTTCAGTGGTCTTACGGATCGTAAAACAGATTGACTTATGAAAATTTGTGCAGTATGCAAGTTACAAACAAGCAGTGCATGACGGACAGAGAATTAACACTTCTTTTGTATTATAGATTTGTATTATTAATTATTATCATTATTATTAAAAATAATATTCCTTTTCAAAACCGCGTAACAACTTAAACCATTTGTCTATTTCAAAATCGATTTTCTTTTTAAGGTTGGATACCACTAATTATTCAAATTGACATTTAGTACATTCAAACTAACTCTTTTAGCATCAAGAGCAGGACTTTTTTTTATTCGCTTGTTGATCTGAAGAATTCGAAACATTATTTTACTTCGTATATTTTTGATTTGTTTTGAATTTTAGGTGAATTGGGTGAGAGCGAGTTGGCAAATCAGCACAGACGTGCTAGCGATTAAAATTTATTTCCAAAGTATGAAACATTTATCATTGCTAGGATTTTTTTGAAATAAAAAATAATTCACAAAAAAAGGAAAGCACTCTAAAGAGATTGTAAGAACTAAATAAATTTTGGTGCCTAAAAGCTTAAAAAGAAAAAAAAGACTCTTTAAGAGAAACGGAAGTTTGGTTGTTATTGATGACAATTGTCCAAGAATCATTCAAACGAAATAATAACGAAGATTTTTTAAAATTTGAAATTATATATATATATATATATATATATATATATACTGAGTGTGTGTTTTCTTTTACTTAATGTTTTTTCGGGAGAACTGATAACATTTGCCCTTTCTGAAAATCAAATTAATCAAATTAAATTTAACACAATGTTTCGATGAATAAGCAAAGACTGATTTATTTTCAATCGATGATTTATGCGTTTTCAAGTACACGTTTTTTTTTGTTTTTTTTTTTATACATGCATATTTTAAAACATAATTCCGTGTTTGTAGTAACGATAATATACATGTAATATAAATAAAGACAGTGTTTGGCAAAGAAGAACCGTTCCGGTTATATCTGGACGATAACGTCTTCAGGTATCAGTTAGTCTGAATAACTATGAAGATAAATATAAAAGGAATTCTTTAATATCAGAAAATTGAATTAAGATGGATGGTTCGCCCTTTGCCCTCTTCAAATACCACCCCGTATCTTTTGAGCAGTAGCAATTATACCTTGTTTAGGATTGGGCTTTTGGTTCCTTCTACGTCGCGGGGAAAGAGTGAAAAGAACACTACTTGGTTTCAGTGAGAAAAATCAAAGAAAGAAGGTAAGATAGAAGTGTTTAATATCTGTTTAGTCAGTTAAGTGCCATACATGATACACTCTTTGGGCGATCATGTCTCGAAAGAGACACGACTGACTGATCAGAAAATTATCACGCAGTAGGTTGCCATTGCTTTCTGCGGTAGACTGGTTGCCGACCAAAGCTACAGAATCCAATCTGTCCTGTTATTTGACTCATATCTATAGGGAGATGATATGTATTATATTTTTAAGTAGTAATTATAGAGGGATCAGTTTATTACTTCATAACAATATAAAACCGACCCCCCACTTTATGCCCAGTAGAAGCCTTAATCCTGTTTCTAACTATTATATTCAGTCAGTCAGTTAAGTATCAAACATGATACAAGCTTGGGCGATCATATCTCGAAAGAGACATGACTGACTGGGCAGAAGATTATCCCGCAGTAGGTTGCTATTGCTTTCTGCGGTAGACTGGTCGCCGACCAAGGCTATAGAACCCAATCTGTCCTATTATTTAACCCATAACTGTAGGAAAGAGACGGATTAATACCTTACCCAAGGGTATTTGTACGCAAGTGAATGCAAGGAATTCAACTGGAATTCGAACTCGGCTCCTCAATTTTTCGTTTCGAGCCGATATCCCCAACACCATAACGCACATCCAATGTCTGTTTATTTTCTTCCATTTCACTTAAAAATGTCTTTTTAAATGAAATGGAGAAAGTAGTCAATTTTTATTTGTACTTCCTTACTTCTTAAAATAATGACCAGAATTCACATTCATGATTTTTATTTCACTATTTTGTTAATTAAGCTCAAATATTTAACGATGTGATAGAATTTCTGCGATTATTTTATTGTCGTCGAACTTGCCACGAGCTTATTCAGTCATTAACTTATCAATTAAGGTACATTAGGAATGTAAAATAAGGTAAACTGTGAAAGGTTCTCGGGTTAAAACTAGCAAAGACAAATACCGGAGGAAATAAAAAAAGGAAAAAAGAAAAAAAAAAACTAAGAAGGGGGGGGGAGATGAAAACCGAAACTAACCAGAAGAAAATAAGGACAAACCCCCCCCAAAAAAAAAACCAAAAAAAACCCCAAAAAACGAAACAAAAAAAAAACATCACGATGAAAAGAAAGATTTTCTAAGCGACGCGTAGATGTGGCACAAGACTGAAAATATGGGGAAACAGTGAGGCTCGAACCCACTCATTCAGTTAAGTGCCATATATGATACACGCTGGACACCTCGAGGTGGTGTAATGGTTAGCCAGCTTGTCTCGATAGAATCATTACAATTGAGTAATGAGTGCGATCCTCACTGGGTGTCCCTTACTTTCGGTCTTGTGAGCTGAGCTTAGAAAATCATCATATATCATACACGCTTGGGCGATCATGTCTCTTTCGACATGACTGACTGGGCAAAAGATTTTCCTGCACTAGTTTGCCATTACTTTCTGCGATAGACTGGTTGCTAACTAAGGTTATAGAACCCAATCCGATATTTAACCCATGGAGAAGAGATGGATTGATAATTTTTTCAAGGGTATTTGCGCATAACTGAATGCGACGAATTCAACTCGGAATTCGAACTCGGCTCTCCGATTTCTCGTTCCGAGCCACAACCCATTGTACCACAACGCACATCGCACTCACAACTCAGTTGTAATAGGTTTTCGTAAGACAAGCTTGTTACCCATTACACCACGTCGAGGTGAACGACGACCAAAAGAGTTGAGCAGAAAAAATAAGAGGAAAATAAATTATCAGGGGGGGAAAAGACTAGTGCAAATATTGCTTACTGATTACGCAAGGATCGACCTGGTCAGACACGTTAAGGTTTGAAAAAGGAAACCCACGGGGGGGAAAAATGATTGAATAACTAAGAAAATTCGCTCTCAGTCAGAAAGAGCAAACATTGCAAAACCGCAATTTTAGAAACAGAAAAACTGAAACATAACAATCTCAATTCTATATTATTACTAGCAGTTTAGCCCGGCGTTGCTCGAGTGTAATGAAAGCTTTAAAACTAATCCATGGTCCTGGAGCTTTGACTCAGCCTAAAAAATATTTGAAATAATAAAATAATTGAGACAATTTACCAATCGCACCTAGTATATATATATATATATATATATATATATATATTGTCACTTTCTTCGGCCATCCGCCACGGTAGGGATGGACCTATATTTTCAATTCAATTCTCTTTATTGTTAATAACTTAAATGTTCTATGTTTACTGTGTGTTAATATTTACTCTTTGATAATGGCTTATGTGAGTCGAAAGCTTAGACCCGATAAAAAAAATCAACAATTATTGTGATTTTTTGTTGTCTTTCAACGACATCACCATCAAGTATATCAGACGGTATACACAAAATTAATAGACAAAACTTGTCTATATTATTCAATGAAACCTACATTAATATATATATATATATATATATATATATATATATATATATATTATGCTCTCATTACGATTGAGCTCTCTGGAGAAGAAAATTTTAAAAACAATTTCCACTTCAACTATATGCGTGACTCTTCAGAAATGAATTGAGTTCTCTCGGTGACTGGCGTGTGTATACACTGCTTAGATACAACACGTTAAAATTTCCCTTCTCTGATGCCATGCGTCGATGGTTTAGGGGAGTAGCGACTCTGACTGACACCAAATCGGTCGAGTTTCGATCCTGGCCAGAGGCAAATGGATGCGTTTAGCCACACTGATGAGCTGTGATACAGCGAAACAGGTTTGTATGTGGATGACTTATATATATATATATACACTAGCAGTATACCCCGGCGTTGCTCGGTTGTAATGAATGCTTTAAAACTAATCCATGGTCGTGGAGCTCAGACTCAGCCTAAAAAATATTTGAAATAAAATAATTGCGACAATTTACCAATCGCACCTAGTGTATGTGTACATATATATATATATATATATATATATATATATATATATACTAGCAGTATAGCCCGGCGTTGCTCGAGTCTAATGAAAGCTTTAAAACTAATTCATGGTCCTGGAGCTCAGACTCTTTGGACGTTGGCACGAAAGAATAAAAACCAGTTAAAGCGAAACCGTAGACTGAAAGAAAAATGAATGGATGGAAGTCAAACTTTGATTTCCTGATATCGATATCAAATAAGTTTTTTTTCGTTGTAAACTGAATTTTGAAGGCTAAATAAGTCCTTTGAGTAAATAGTATCATGGCTGAGACTAAGAACTACAATTATACTTACTTAGAGCCAAACCCGAAGCAAATACTAAAATAAAAGGGCTGAAAAAAATAGACATACAGGCAGATAAACAGACACACGCACAAACATCTTGCCTTTTATATATATATATATATATATATATATATATATATATATATTATCGATTTTCTGCACTTTTGTAAGAATTGCAACCTTGAAACCTCTGAATATCGTTTCTTATGTCTTTGTCTATGAGTGTATCAAATTTGATTAAAATCGGACCACTCCTTCTATAACCCGATTTTTTCGATTATCGATATTTATTGGGGGTACCTTGACACAAAACCTAGCTAAGAACACTTGTAGGCGATTATAGTAGAACTGTGTAAATTTTCAAGAAAATCGGTCCGGCCGATTCGGAGTCTATAGGTAACAGACACACACACAAAGTTCCATTTATAAATAAGTTTAAATTTATTATACCACAATAAACCAATAGACATATAAGAACACCAATGAATAGTGACAGGTATAACAATCAAGTAGGCAATGTCTCTGCCAAAGACGTATGCGTCCGTCTAGTGACGTATGCTCTCGCCTAGTGACGATGACGGTATTTACCAACCTTCCCACGCAAGGCTAGATGTGACACAAAGTCTATTTATTGTGGGTCTTCCCGGCCATATAGCCACGCCAAAAAATGTCTGTCTATTTTTCCCCAGTCGTGATTCTACCCTTCGGCGGAACCACGACTGGGTTAGTGCTCTCTGCCCGAAGGCAGAGAGCGTATTTACCATCCTTCCCACCCAAGGTTAGATGTGACACAAAGTCATTTTATATGGGTATTCCCGGCCATATAGCCGGGCTAAAAAATGTCTGTCTATTATTACCGAGTCGTGGTTCTACCCTTCGGCGGAACCAAGACTGGGTTAATGCTCTCTGCTTCCGAGCAGAGAGCGCCCTCCACCCGAAGGCAGAGTGCTGACAGTGTCATATAGTCGTCAGTCTTTTATAGACCGGACCATATCCATTCCAGAGTAGGATAGGATAGTCCTCTGCAACAGAAACAGAAAAACTGAAACAGAACAATCTCAATTATATATTTTTGTTTTCTATTCTTTTCTTATAATGGTTCTCCCACCCCATTCAAGGCAGTACTGCCACTGGTGCGCAAGGGGCTACATGGGAGGAGAGAGAAAAGAAAGTGGAAAAGGTTAAAGTGTCTTACTTCACGAAATCTTCTGGGGACAGATTTTCTTCCGGCAATCAGCCAAAATAACTTTGCTTTTCCTACAGGATAAGTCTAGAGAGAGCCAAATCAGAAACTTTATCTACTAATCGATAAGATGTAGGATTTGAATAAAAATACGAAATAAAATAAAAAACACTAAATAAAATAAAAATATAAAATAAAATAAAAACTACGAAATATTAGGTTGTTCCAGAAGTTCGTAAACACTTGCAAGAAATTGAAATTTTACTCGCAAAAACAACAAAAACTATTGCTCAAAATAAAGACCATCATTTTCCAAGACTTTCTGCCATCGATCTGCAAGCTTTCGGATCTGGTCAAAGTACCATTCAGCCGGCTTCAAATCATAGAATTCTTGACACGCTTCCTCGACTTCATCAAGCAAGTCGAATCAGCGGCCCTTCAGAAAGTGTTGCATTGAGCGGAAAAGGCCGTAATCTGATGGCGCAGAGTCAGGACTGTAGGCTGGATGTGGTAGAACTTCAACGCCGTCCAGCTCTTCAAACATGGTTTTGGTCTTCCTGGCGGTGTGTCGCTTGGCATTGTCTTGCTGCATCAAAGTGCTTTCGGTTGATCAGAGCCGAGTACTTTTGCTTCAACCTTTCGTAGATCCGCTCAAGTCTCTTCAGCACTGATGGGACGACCACTCGGAACCAACTCAAAATGCACGATTCTTTCTAAGTTCCACCAAGCGCACAACATGTCTTTCTTGCCGAATCAATCTTGTTTTGGAACCGATGGTGTCTCTTGCCCTTTCTGAACCCATCGATCCATTTCGCAAGTGTTTCCGAACTTTTGGGACAACCTAATAGAATAAAAATACAAACTAAAATAAACATAAAAGTATCCCAGGAGTTCTCTGACAGGAAAGACAATTTACGCATGTGCAAAAAGAGAGGCTTCCCGGCGCCAAAAATAAACTATCTCTTTTTTCTGTTGGACATTGACTGGTAAAGACGTGCCGACTGTTCGGGAAGGTATTTGGAATCAAAGAAATAAAATCAGTGTCCAAACTGTCTTTCTAGTGTCTCTGTATCTTTCCTTTTTTCTTTGCTTATTTATTTCAGCGACGAAAGCTATTCAACAAGTCTTGAATGTTTAGGTGAAAGAACCAACCCAGCAGTAATAGCCAGAACACCCATAAAGAATACACAAAAAAAAAATATAAAAAATAAAAAATAAATGATAATCAACAAATTTACAGTGCGTGGTAATATCGTACATGTCCGCCAAGATTCTATTTACGGCCTTTACTTTTGTTTCTTACGAGTGAAAAGTGATTTCGATCCTCATTAGGTGCCTCATACTTTCGACTTTTTGCCATATAAAAGCAACGCTGAGAAAATCACCTTTCCTTTTGTCTAGTTTTTTTTTCTTTTTGATTCGGTTCGTTTTGTTTTACGGTATATCAACCCCATTGGATTATTTAATGGCGACAATAGTTTTACAATAGATTCGTATGATTAGAATATGTATTCTTTGTAAGAAATCAGTTTGTAGATCAGGATTCATTGATGTATTTTTGTAAAGAGGGTTTTTATCGAGAGTCAGATGTGTTACTGACAAATATATTTTTCTTCAAAAATATATTGTTGGCAATATTGTCATTTTCAAAAATCTATGGCTGGTAATACTTTCTTCTTCAAGAAGCTATGGCTGGTAATACTTTCTTCTTCAAGAAGCTATTGCTGGTAATACTTTCTTCTTCAAGAAGCTATTGCTGGTAATACTTTCTTCTTCAAGAAGCTATTGCTGGTAATACTTTCTTCTTCAAGAAGCTATTGCTGGTAATACTTTCTTCTTCAAGAAGCTATTGCTGGTAATACTTTCTTCTTCCAAAATGTATTGCTGGTAACACTTTTTTCTTAAAAATTATTGCTGGAATTTTCAGTATAAAAATCTGCTATTATACTTTCATAGTGTTTATAACTCAGTTTAGGGGGTGGTAACAGGTGCTCTAACCTCGAGTCAAGGTGAACCAAAGAACCGAACCAATTAAGAGATGGTTCCATGTTTCTCAAAATTTCCCAGTTAGAAGCCTTGCTGCCGATGCAGTTTGTCACCAAACCCAGGACGCGAATGTAGTTTATCGTCATACCTAGGACGCCTCAATTTTAGTGGGGATTACCCCTCTGCAGATGTGCAGTTGTCGTATTCTGAAGGCCCAGCCGACAGGGCTGTTATTTTTTCTCGTGTTTGATAACACACTATATCCTTTTGAACAAACACAGAAACAACAATTCTACAATATTTTGGTTACTACTTCACTGTTCTTTTTCCTTTCAACTTCTTCAGTTCTTCATTACAAGACCTTTTCCAAATTTTGTCTTTTCTTTTATCATTTTTCATTCTTTTTCAAAAACTCTTACACCATTTTTTAATCCACCTAAGCACGTGTTACCCACCCCTATATCCCAAACGCCGCCAATGAGCTTGCGGGGTAAAGTCGGAGAGTGGCGGTTGCTTAAGACAATGGGACAACCGCTCGTTTTACTTGGCCCGCCTCTTCGCGTCTAGCCCCACCGACAAAATAACAACCATTACAAAGAACAAAATATGTTTGGGGAGGGGCATTCCTAGGTTTTGCCTGACCCGCAACCTAGCGAAAAAAATGAATAAATAAAAAATAAAATAAAAATAAACGAAATAAAAAAAAATTTCAGGCTGAGATATGTAATATAATGACTGAAATACACAAAAATAAATAAAGAATAAAAATAAGATAATTAAAAAAATAAAGAAAATAAATAAGTTGCGGTGTGTGTACGGGTTTGACTTCTGCATCCGATCAGAAAAATAGTTTCTTTGGCAAAAAGCCAACCTCGGAAAAAAAATAAAAATAAAATAAAATAAAAAAAGGCTAAAGAAAAGGTGAGAAAAATTCTAAAGAACAAACCAACAAAAAAAAAAAATCAGAGAAAGCAAATAAAAATTAATCTCAAAAGTACAAAACGATCACGAAGCAAATATTGAACGCGGGCAAGAAAGGAAACCAATTTGTACTTTTTTTTGAGCAGAAAGCAATATAAATATTTTTAGGACCAAATTAAATTATTATTTATTTTATTTTAAATAATTAAAAGGTAATCAAGCCAATAAATGAAAATAAATAATGTTTTATGTTTTACAGACTCTAACAGTTACGTTACATATCATAAAAGTAGGTACCTTCACGCAATTACCGAAAAAACTGCACAGCATGAAGTTAAAAGAACTCAAACTCAATAAAAAAAAAATTGTCATCAAAATGTTTATGCTATTATTAAGAGGAATGATCAAATAATTTTTTAATTATTTTTAAAAAATTTTTTAGTCCTTTCTAACACGTTCAAAATTTTAGTTAAAATTTCTTTATTTTTTTTTTCCATCAGCGATTCACGCCATGTCACATTAAGGAAAACGTAAAGAATCTCTACTGGCAGCAAACGGCCTGCATACGGACAGGTAACGACCTCAGTAGATACACAAAGATAGAAAAAGGCGTAAGACAAGGATGTGTCTTTTCACCGGATTTGTTCAACCTATACAGCGAGAATATTTTGAGGACCCTAGATGACACACCAGGATTTGTTATTGAAGGCCACAACCTGAACAACATAAGATATGCGGACGATACAGTGCTGATTGCGGATACGGAAAGGAACTACAAGACCTCATACAGTGACAAGAAGGGACTACAAATAAACTTTAAGAAAACTGAGTGCATGGTCCTCAGCAAAAGATACAACCCAAAATGCCAAATACAGGTAGGGGATAACAGAATCAAACAAGTCCAAGAATTTAAGTACCTAGGAAGTGTTCTAACAGGAGATGGAAAGTGCGACACGGAGATCCGAAGGCGAATTGGCATGGCAAAGGACGCGTTCCAGAAGATGAGCAAAATACTAACACACAGGAAAATCTCAATAGAAACGAAGAAAAGAGTGCTAGACTGCTACGTGATGTCAGTTCTTCAATACGGCTGTGGATGCTGGACAATATCATCAAAAATGAGGACAAAACTGGAAGCGGCCGAAATGTGGTTCTACAGAAGGATGCTACGGATATCGTGGACTGAGCATACAAGCAACGACGAAGTGTTAGAAAGAATGGCAACAAAAAGGAAATTGATGCTGAGCATCAGGAAGAGACAACTGAAGTTCCTGGGACATGCAATGAGGAAGGAGAGCCTGGAGAACCTGATACTGACTGGACAGATAGAAGGAAGGAGAGACAGAGGAAGGCAGCGGATAACATATTTGCAGGGACTGACCAGGTGGATGACGGAACGGGGGTTGCCAGGAGCAACAGGAGCAAACATACTAAGAGCCACAAGGGATAGGGAGACGTGGAGATCCATGATCGCCTACGTCCTGAAGGGACAGGGCACATAGAAGAAGAAGAAGAATATTACGCAAGTCGTTTTTTGGCGTTGAAACACACATTTGAAAATTCTTGCAAAAATCAACTAATAATCTGATTTTAATGAAACTTTCAGGAATTATTCACAAATGAACGAAATTATTTATGCAATTACTATTTTTAAAAAGATTTTGGTAAAAGTATTATTTTACATCGGTTACCCTCTCCTCACACCAATTAATTCTATAAAACTTCTCGAAATACATTATCTTATACCATTTGTTTTTATTAGTTAAATGCAGAACTCTTTGAGAAATGTAAATCATATAATCTTTTTATTTTATTGACAAGACTATGTTCCTGAAAATCTTTTCTGAAGAGTAAAATAAAAAAAATGCATCAGAACTAAGCTATTTTAATGTAGATAAACTTTAATCGATTTTATAAATAACATGATTTTAGGATACATTCTGAAGAAGAAAAAAGATTTCGATGAATAATGAATTTTTATAAGAATTGTTTTCATTTTTTGTTCTTTACTAATTAAAGTTTCCAACATCTTTTAAATTTCTTCCAGTTACTTAGTGTCTTTGGTTATTAATTCGTAAAAAATCGACTTTATTTACATAATCGAGAATTCAAAAGCTTAATACAAATCATTTATTATTCAAATTTTTAAAATAATTTCTAAATATTTCTTTATTTATGTTAACTGCAAATTATGTCAATTTTGGGTCACCATACTTCCAGACTGATTGATAATAGGTGCTGTCATCGCCTACTTGAAAGGTCAACGATTCAGACCTTTGTGATTAAGAAATACTTTTATTCTAAATTTCAAGCCATAAACAAGTAATATTGTCTGAAAGCAAATTAATTTAACTTTAAATTTGCTAATTTTTTAAAAATAACGAATGGGAGATGTATATTTTATTTTTGCAAGATTTTTAAAGACGAGAATTCATTTTTGTTTACAAATATGTCAATTGCTCAAAATATGGTCGAAAAATTGAAAATTAAAAAAAAAAATTTATTTTAGATTCCAATGAATATAATTTTTATTTGAACTACATCAGAGTATTTTGCCTAATGGAAATAGTAAATTTAATCCTGTAGCTTTCAATTAGGCTAAAAGTAAAGTTTGAAGAAATTTTTATTTTTAGAAATTCAATTTATAACTCAGGTATCAAACATGGAGTGGAGGTATTTATCATAAAGTAATAAAAATAAAATAAAATAAAATAAAATAAAATAAAAAAAAATAAAAATAAAAATAAAAATAAAAATAAAAATAAATTTAAATTTAAATTAAATTAAATTAAATTAAATTTAAAATAAAATAAAAATAAAATAAAATAAAATAAAATAAAATAAAATAAAATAAAATAAAAAAAATAAAAAATAAAAAAAAAATAATAAAATAAAAAAAATAAAAATAAAATAAAATAAAATAAAAATAAAATAAAATAAAATAAAATAAATTATGACACTTTTGAAGCCATGTTCCTTCGGAATGAATTCTTCGTTGGTTGTTTTTGTTGAGTGACAAGATTTAATACGGAAGTTATTTGATTCCGAAATTTAAATATTTTGTGTGTAATATTTATTTATTTTTAATTGGAGTAGATAGATCTATCTATCGTCCGGTTCACATTCGACCCTCGTCTATTGAACAGGTTAAGAGGCTCATCCCTTGTTCCCTGTTTAGGATGTGGTTTCCGACTTATTTTCTCTTTTCTAATCTTCTCACTTTGTTCTTTGTTTTTCAATTCGAGTAGATAGATCTATCGCCCGGTTCACACTCCACCCTCGTCTATTGAACAGGTTAAGAGGCTCATCCCTTGTTCCCTGTTTAGGATGTGGTTTCCGACTTATTTTCTCTTTTCTAATCTTCTCACTTTGTTCTTTGTTTTTCAATTCGAGTAGATAGATCTATCGCCCGGTTCACACTCCACCCTCGTTTAGGATGTGGTTTCCGGCTTTCTCTTTTCCAATCTTTTCACTATTACGTAGCCCCCTGCACATCAGTGGCGTTACCGCATTGCTCGGGGTGATACGATGTAAGAAAATAATAATTTTTCGTAATAAAAGTTTTACTTATTAACCCATAGATGAAGGGAGAAGAGATGATATTTGCGCGTAAATGATTATAATGAACCCAACTGGAAATAGAACTCGATTCTCCGATTGATAATTCCGTGTCATTATCCATTACACTGCTCGCACATCTAAACTTAATAGAATTGGTATTGGTATTCCTAAGTGATCACCCATCTAGTTGCTGACCAGGTTTGACGTTGCTTAACTTCAGTGATCGTACAGGAACCGGTGTTCCAACATGATATGTCCGAAAGCCATGACGTCTTGGAAAAGACAGTGTTGTATTTTCTCGTTGCCTTCCTCATTAATCAAAACTCAGATGTTCTAGCCAAGGTTAGAGTCCACATTATTCCACTATTTAACCCATCAATCAGTTTAGTGCCATACATGATACACGCTTAAGCGATCATGTCGCGAAAGAGACATGACTGTCTGGGCAGAAGATTATCTCGCAGTAGGTTGCCATTGCTTTTTGCGGTAGACTGGTTGCCAGCCAAGGCTATAGAGCCCAATCTGCCCTGCTATTTAACCCATAACTGGAGGGAAGAGACGGATTAATACCTTTCCCAAGGGTATTTGTGCGTAAGTGAATGCAGTGGATTCAACTGGAATTCGAACTCGGCTCCCCGAATTCTCATCTATATGTGCGCTGTGGTGCAGTGGATGTCCGCTCAGAACGACAACTTATAATAAAAACCATTGAGTACATATATTTCCATCTTGTCACGCTCGGGGGGGGGGGTCTTTTTTCTTTTGTTTTAATATATGGTACTCAATAAAAAGGTACATCAATATATATGTTGCCGTCATATCTATCTATCTATCTATCTATATATCTATATATCTATATATATATAGTGCCGTCATTTTTGACGGTACCGTCCCACTCGTTTTTTAAGAACGCACAACAGTAATTCTCTTAAAACGACCCAGAATTTTTTTCCACATCTTTAGAAATGTTGCTTAAAATCTGCAAATTTTTGGTTTATTTATTTACTTATTTTTTTTAACCCAACTTTATTTTTATTGTTTTGCCCAATTTCATGGTTTCGGACGTGTATCCATTTTATCATCGACTAATGTTTCCAGTAAACACACACACACACACATATATATATATATATATATATATATATATATACATATATATATATATATATATATTATATAAATTATATTTTAGAACATGTACATAATTATTCTATATATATATATATCCGCTTCGAAGGTACGTTCGTTTCGACATTGAAACTTCAATGTCTCATCAGGCGGTGTGTAAAGTACTGGAAATCCTTTTTCTTTATATTTATTTAGTTTTGTTCTAGGTGTTAATGGGGGTTAGTGATAGGGAAATAACTCTGTGACCGTTGGAATTTTTGGAGAGGGTGTTGTTCGTAGCGGATATATATATATATATATAGAGAGAGAGAGAATAATTATGTACATGTTCTAAAATATAATTTATAATAAATATTCACAGCTCTATATATTATATATCGAGCACTGTTTTTAAATTAATGTTTTGGACGTTGTAAGAATTCTTCGTTCTGTATTCACTCGGATATATATATATATATATATATATATATATATATATATTCTCTGTTTTCTTTTAAGAAAAACTTTAAACACCGGTCATGTTTCCGTAATAAATTTATTTCAGTCAATAATTGTTGTTGCCAACAATCACCGACTTCATCAGACGGAAGGCCCTATTCGACTTGTTTCATGTCGTATTACTACGGAATGAAAGTTCAGTCAAGGCCAGGCGGAGGGGGACACACACACACATACATACACACACATCTCCAGATGTCACTCTGATATAACTTATTTTATTGAGTGCATCTTCAACAAAGTCAATGTTTTTTTAAGTGTTTGTTATTAAAATAAGGTCATTTAATTGGGAGCTAATGCGTTCAAATAGTTAATATTGACCTTAGAATATGTTCTGATACACATCTCATGACATTCAAATTCCCCTATTGGTCAAATTTCAAAACTTTTAGGGGAGCTTGTAGCGCTAACTGTATGAACCTGTTGAAGAGCTATCGATAGCCTACATTTTGGTACTCAAATCTACTGTTGTTGGTTGCGAAGGGGTCCTCATATTCAAGCTTCAGGGTCCCCCAAATATATATAGGTCCGCCTCTGGGAAAGACATTTTAATGTAAGAAGTATTTGCGAAAAGACAAACGTTATTAAGAGCTATAAGAATGTGTGGAGAGCCATTTTCGCCCACGCCATGAATGGACACGGTGTATAGAAGAACAAGATGGCGCCCGCCAAAACTGACGTCATTGTGTACGTTTGGATCGGTATTTTTACCTCGGACCAGTGCGTTTGTTCTGCCCATGGCCAAAGCATCGGAAAGCTGCCTAGATCCGAGTGATAATGATATTGACGCATATTATTTTACACTCCAAAAGAATTTTGATCTTTAAATCATTACATGGGGAAAAAAAAAAAAATTTCAAAGAAAGCTAACACAACGCAGTAAATCATAAGCGATGTTTTACTGATCTCGTTGCTATGGTAACTCCGAGTGGAACGAGTTCGTGTTACCATAAACAACGGAATATCTTATTATCTGAAATAGGGAAGGACAAGAGTTTGACTGTTATAAAATAGATTTTTTTTTTTAATATTATTTGCTGAATGCCCGTCTTTCAAACATTTTTATTAATAATTCAGTAGACGAAGTTATTTGAATTATTTGACTGATTTTCTAATGTGTGTCTTATTAATGATAATAATAAATTTAATTTAGTAAAACTTACTGTTTTTCCCCCACTTGTTTAAATAATTAGTTGTTTTTTTTTGTTTTTTTTTAATTTAATAGTTTGGTAATTTTCCATTTTAACGGTATGATAACGATATGTATTTCAAGTTAAAAACAGTATCGGGGGGGAAATCTACAACAAAAATGGAAAACAATATTTACATTATTCAGACTATTGCCCTAATCTTTGTTGCCATTTGTACGACGTTTCGGCCGTTGTACACTTATTCAGGTGCTAGAAATTTCAAACCGAACCCTTTATTACAATCACTGGAGTATATTATCTCCATCCCTTGTGTAGAGCCTCTTCTGGTAGTCATGAGTTACCCACGTCTATTGTACAGGTGTAGAGTCTCATAGCTTGTTCCCTGTTTAGGATGTGGTTTCTGGTTTTCTCTTTTCCAAATCTTTTCACTCCTACGTAGCTCCCTGCACATCAGTGGCGTTACCGCCTTGCTCGGGGTGATATGATTAAAAAAAAAAAATTGAATTTTCTGAAACTAAGTCAAAATATTTGAGGGGGCGGGAGGATTTTCTAAGCTTGCATTTTTGTCTGACTCCGTTCCCGCGTCATATTAATGTCGAAAGAGGGCTTAGCCAATGAACTGCTGCGCAGAAGCGACCCTGCACAAATCTATCGTTGCTACGAAGGAGAAATTGAAAATAAACTCGATAAAAATAAACAACAAATAAAAGAAACCTTAAGCGGATTAGCAGAAGAAAAGAACGTAAAAGAACAATCTAGGAAAATAATATCCACACAAATACTATTACGACGACTAAATAATAATAATAATAATAGTAGTAACAGCAGGAGGAGGAGGCGTAACAGTGTTGATGATAAGAAGGAGGCGAGAAGAAGAATAAAAAACAGTCTCTTTTTCGAGAGACACTAATACAGAGACGAACAGAACGAAATAAAAATAATAAAAAAAACATGACAGAATAACAAATCTGGTACAAATGTAATCTTCCTCAGTTTTCTAGCAGTGCTAGAAAATAATGAATTGTAAAATCTGTCGGGATTTCGTTCCTAGCCTCCTTTCTTTCTATCTCCCGACAACCCCACTTTACCGGTCTTTGCCTTTGAAAAAGAAATCTAAAGAAAAACCGATAAATATTTATAAAACACTTAATCGATATCTGGGACGTATCAAACGAGATAACAAGAATGCTGATCGAAAAAAAAATATAGAAAATAAAAATAAATTAAAGTGTGTCTGTGTGTAGGGGGGGGTACCAATAATTTAACACTAAAATCCTCACAAGAACTAGATTATTTCTTGTATGAACAATTCTCGTTTCAAAGACGATGTTTTTTTTTTCTGTTATTTTCCAGTATCGTTCGCCTTATGCAAGGCCCGTTGGCCACTCAAGGTAGAGGGTTACGTTAAGGAATAGCTTATATGAATAGGAAGAGAAGATAATGGTTGATTCTAGACTTGAATAGGTTAAGATCGTAGGGATCGGGGAATTATTTTTTGTGAGTCGGTTCCACAAAGACAGTTTGAAGATTGTGTAGCTTCATTTTTTACAGTAAGAAGGCCACTCAAGGTAGAGGTTGACATTAAAGCTTAGTTAATATGGATAGGAAGGGAAGATAACGGTTAACTCTAGACTTAAATAGGTTAAGGTTGTAGTGATAGGGGAATTTTTTTTTTTAAGTCAGTTCCACAAAGATGTTTTGAAGATTGTGTAGCTTCATTACTTACAGTAAGGTAGCCCCTCGAGGTAGAGGGTTGGGTTAACGATTAGTTTATATGGATTGAAGGGGAAGATAACGGTTGACTCTAGACTTGAATAGGTTATGATTGTAGTGATCGGGGAAATATCCTCTTGGGAGTCTATTTCATATGGAAGTGTCTCGCGGGAAGAAACTGTTTCAGCGGAACTTACATCTCGCTGATGGAATACGGAAGGAATGTGATTGTTTTACTAACTGGTAGTATAGCCCGGTGTTGCTCGAGTGTAATGAAAGCTTTAAAACTAATCCATGGTCCTGGAGCTCAAACTCTTTGGACGTTGGCACGAAAGACTAAAATGCAATAGTTGTTTCCAGTTAAAGCGAAACTGTAGACTGAAAGAAAAATGAATGGATGTAAGTCAAATTTTGATTTCTTGGTATCGATATCAAATTTTCTGCACTATTGTAAGAACTGCAACCTTGAAACTTCTGAATATCGTTTCTTATGTCTTTGTCTATGAATGTATCAATTTTGATTAAAATCGGACAACTCCTTTTATAACCCGATTTTTTCGATTATCGATATTTCTCGGGGGTACCTCGACACAAAACCTAGCTAAGAACACTCGCAGACGTTTTTAGTACAACTCTGTAAATTTTCAAGAAAATCTGTTCAGCCGTTTCGGAGTCTATAGATAACGGATATACACACACAGAGACAAAGTTCCATTTATAAATAAGTTTAGATGTAGTGGTTTGGACAACCAACCTACTTTTCACTGTTGAAATTACTACCCCGACGTCACATCCCGCCCGTAGGAAAGAGGAGTTAGAGTGTGGAAAATAAATCTCCAACAAGACTTCCGAGACGCCTTTGACCGCAGTATTCCATCTTCGGTCTAAACCGGCCTTTATAAAGACAGATGAGGTGTCAGGTACTTACTGGAGCGGCATAGGGAGACGATCATTTTACTTACATCGTATATAGTAATTCTGCTTCAGGTCGGCGTGTTTGACTATTGAAGGAAAGACAAGCTATCGCCCGATCTCCTGCGAGACCCACCAGATACGATAAGTAAAAGGGGATAAAGAGCGATAAAGAATGTTGTAGATCATCTTTCAAAACCAACGATTTGATTGTTTAGAGGAATATCAACACCTTATGGGTCATTTAATGTAGATTTTTTTTTTTAACTTTGAAGCAATGTTATTCTGCTTTCACAATTGAATATATGGTAGATGATTCTCAGCTTTTTTGCATATACATGTTTGTGTGGACATAATTACTAGAGGCGGTTATAGATGTGTTTTCTGTTGTTCTGTTTTGGGGTAAAGTTATATTTTGAAGGAAGTGCGTTGTGGATCGGCTCGAAATGAGAAATCGGAGAGCCGAGTTCGAATTCCAGTTGAATTCCTTGCATTCATTTACGCGCAAATACCCTTAAAAAAAGTATTAATCCATCTCTTTCCTCCAGTTATGGGTTAAATAACAGGACAGATTGCGTTCTATAGCCTTGGTTGGCAACCAGTCTACCGCAGAAAGCAATGGCAAACTACTGCAGGATAATCTTCTGCTCGGTCAGTCATGTCTCTTTCGAGACATGATCGACAGATTCGTGTATCATGTATGCCACTTAACTGACTGACTGAATATAATAGCTAGAAAACATGATTAAGGCTTCTACTAGGCTTAATTGGGGGATCGGTTTTCTATTGTTATAAAGTAATAAACTGATCCCCCTAATTACTACTTAATAATATAATACATATCTTCTCCCTCTAGCTATGAGTGAAATAACAGGACAGAAAGTAATGGCAAACTACTGCGGGATAGTCTTTGGCCCAGCCAGTCATGTCTCTTTCTAGGTATGATCGCACAAGCGTGTATCACGTATGCCACTTAACTGACCGACAAAATTTTGGAATAGAGTTGAATTTATTTTCGATATTGTAGGATTTTAAATGGTTTGAATTCATGAAACGTTCACTATTTACCCATAGGTGAGACCCTCTAACAGGAGCTACCACATCCAGAGTGGACCGGGGAAGAACAGTAATTTAAAAATAACGAAAGACACCCATGAAAATATACGGAATAAGAAAGATACATTTTTAATACTAATTTTTACTCTGTATAAGGCTCAAGACCTACTTAAGTTTGAGTAAGAGGGACAGTCAAGATTAAGGAAATTTAAAGCATTATATTACAATTCTGTTTGTCTGATTATAGTATTGATTGAAAAGCTTAGCTATTAGCTCTAACATTCTTGGGTATGACGATGAACTACATCCTCCTGCATGTCCTCTGATCAGGAGTTTGAAAGTTTTGATGAGAGTTAATTGCTGTTGTACCCATCTCAACCTTAATCTGAGGAAATAGCACCTGTTAGGGTCCCAGCTATGAACAAATAATTTACCTTTAAAATAAATAATAATTTACCAATCTACCGAAGAAAGTAATGACAACCTACTGCGGGATAATCGTCTGCCCAGTTAGTCATGTCTCTTCCGAGACATGATCGCCCAAGCCGTGTATCACGTATGGCACTTAACTAGATGCCTGAAAACAAAGCAGACATATTTGGCAAGCTGTTTACCGTAAGAAAAACGAAGAAAATAAGAAAGAGAGGTTTAGGAGTCAATAACGCTCTCATATGTATAACGTCGGCTTCAATGAAACGTAAAAATGTATCAATCTTAATTATTTTTTATTAGTACCCCCTTACTTCTTTAAGTCAGTTAAGTACCATACGTGATACACGCTTGAGCGATCATGTCTCGAAAGAGACTGATTGAGCAGAACATTATCCCGCAGTAGGTTGCCATTATCTTCTGTGGTAGACTGGTTACCATCCAAGGCTACAGAACCCAATCTGTCCTGTTATTTGACTCACAGCTAGAGGTAGAAGATGTGTGTTATATTATTAAGTAGTAATTAGAGGTGGATCAGTTTATTACTTCAAAACAATAGAAAATCGATCCCCCACTTTATGCCCAGTAGAAGCCTCAATCATGTTTCTATAATATTCAGTCAGTCAGTTAAGTTACATACGTGATAGACGCTTTAGGCGATCATGTCCTGAAAGAGACATGACTGACTGGACAGAAGATTTTCCTGCAGTAGGTTGCCATTACTTTCTTCTGTAGACTGGTTACCAACCAAGGCTATAGAACCCAATCTGTTCTGTTATTTAACCCATAGCTGTAGGAAAGAGACGGATTAATTCAATTTCTCAAGGGTATTTGCGCGTAAGTGAATGCAAGGAATTCAAGTGAATTTCGAACTCGACTCCCGAAAAATATCTACATTTTTTGACTCTGGTATAATCTGATATTCTGTTTACTTTTTTTAACACTATTTTAAACCAGAACCTATGTCTACATTTTTGACGTTAGTTTAAACCAGAACCTATGTCTACATTTTTGACGTTAGTTTAAACCAGAACCTATGTCTACATTTTTGACGTTAGTTTAAACCAGAACGAACGTGAATTTAAATTCAGTTTTCCATCTATCCAGTTATTCAATGTGAATTTTATATGGTAAGCTTTATTTTTAACATTATATTAGCCAACAAATATTAAAGTCTCTCTAATTTAACCAGCCTAACATAATTAAAAATGAATTTGATACAATGAAAACTCTCGATCAATGAAACTATTACTAAGCGATACTCTCGTCCCGATAAACTATCGATTGCATCGTTTTAGGGTTTAGTCGGTGATTTTTTCCCCTGAAGCCGCCTGCATTGTTACAGAGATATTCTCTAGCAAAATCGATATTTTATGAAGGGTTTTCTCCGATAATACTCTGTGGAATTATATCGGTAATCCTCTTTGGGAGCTTTGTCAATAATATCATGAACTGCGATCGATTAGGCTGTTATGGAATGTGGTCAATAGTGTTACTCCAAGATTCCATCTAATCAATAAAAATTTTTCGTTACTCGTATTGTTTGAAATTCCATTATAATTTTACAAAAATCTAGAGATTTACGATTGACATTGTAAGTGAATGAAGCATACCGGTCTAAGCGGGAATGGATATACATTGAGAACAATGCAAAAGTTGATTCGTGCATGGTATGAATGAAAAATATAAAAATATCGAGAAAAAATATCAAGATCCAGAGAGTCTGAGTTTTGTTTAACGGCATATCAAACTCTGTGGGTTATTTTATGCCAAAAATAGTAGTTTTTTTTTCCACCTGAAACAATCCTGCACATATATAAATCTACCATCCGACGTGCATTGAATACTGCTGCCATATCTGGTCGGGTGCTCCTGCTATCCACCTAGGTGTTCTTGACAAAATCCAACAGAGAATCTGTAATGTAATAGATCCCGATTTGGCAGCTTAGATACAGTCACTTTCTCACCGGCGTAATGTGGCTTCATTGTGACTCTTCTACAAATATTTTCACGGCATTTGCTCCGATGAACATAGCTCACTGGTGCCTACTATATATAAATTTACTCGAGCAACAAGATTAGCAACTAAGCCCCACCCTTTTACTGTGAAACCAATAAAATGTAAACGCAAATTCTACTCCAGCATCTGCTTTTCTCGCACTTCTCGCCCGTGGAATTTCCTTCCATTTAATGGCTTACAATCTCCAAAACTTTAAATGTAAAGTCAATAGTCATCTCCTATCTCACTAACCTGCATCCTCTCTCTTATGCTCTTTTCTCCGTCTACTCCACTCTCAGCAGAAATTCTCATCCTTCTCTTACCTACTTCCTGACACCCCCATAACCTATCACTCTTTCTCTTAACTTTCCTCCTATGTAACCCCCAGCAAAACAGTGGCAGTAAAATGCCTTGTTTGTGGCGATATGATTATAAAAAAATTCTATACTATTATAATGTGGATATAAAGTGGGGGATCAGTTCTACATTACAATCAAAATATAAACTGATCACTCACTTTATGGCCAAAGTCATCCTTCTCTTACCCACATCCAGACACCCACTATAACCTGTCACTCTTTTTCATAGTTTTCTTTCTATGTAACCCCCTCCTGCAAAACAGTAGTAGTAAAATGCCTTGCTTGGGGCGATATGGTTATATATATATATATATATATATATATATATATATATATATAAAGAAACATCTATTTTTTCAATTTCTTTTTGTTTTTGTGCCAATTCCACTTGAACTTTTTATTCTGGACATTACATAATGCTGACAATGAAAGATATGTTTGAATAATTTTCTACCAATAAATAAACTCAGTCAAGTTACTACTTTTTTTATACTTGTAAATTCGATAAAAGAATCTAATCAAATGTATTCTGATTTGATGCATCCTGATGGAAACAAAATGTAGCAATAAACACGCCCCCAATTAAAGCAGAGTGATATAACACTAAGTCATAAAACGACTTATGTAACCCCCTTCAAAACAGTAGCAGTAAAATGCCTTGCTTGAGGCGATATGATTATAAAAAAAAAGGTTTTAGGTTATTTTTTTAATGTTCGATTATAGTGAGAAGGTTGATTTAGTCAGATTTTAATTAATTTTTGTTTGTTTTTATTCTTTTCTATTTTAGAAAACTGAAAATGTCTTCTAGTTTTGTATCCAAAAATGTTTTGCTGAGAATATTTTTTTCCTTCAAAAATGTATATTTTTCTACAAAAGTCTTTTTTTATGTACAAATAAATGTAAAATACACTATAAATGTGTATTTTTATACTTTCATATTGTTTTGACCCCAGTTTGGGGTCAGACTATTTGCTCATAGCTGTGACTAACAGGTGCTACCGCTTCGGGTCAGGGTGGAAGTGGGAACAGCAGCAATTAAGTACGTGGTTCCATGCACCTAACAACCTCCCAAACAGAGGCCTTGCGGCCGGATGCATTTTACCATCATGCCAAGGACCAGATCCAGAAAGACAGTATGTGACCTAAACAGACAGAATCTAGCTTTGTTAATAATAAAAATAATGTCTTCTTGATTCATCTTTCTACAGAGGGAATATCAGTGACAATTAGAACGGTGACAAAAACATAAACTATGCAGAAATATAAAAAAGAAAAAAATCAAAAGACTTCGATTAATGAAAATGTTTTTGTTTTCATAATCGATTTCCCCCAAAGCGCCTTGCTGTTACTGGTAAAAAGACGAATAAAAATAACTTTTGATAGAACCAGAAATCAGATCCTAAAAAAAAACAAGGAAGAGTGGAAACTGGGCGATAGGTGAACGTATCTACTCCTAATTAAGCAGTGTAACTTACAGTGGTTAGGGAGAAGTGGAGATCCATGATCGCCTACGTCCTGAAGGGACAGGGCACATAGAAGAAGAAGAACTTACAGTGTATCTCATCTAACTGCCGTGCCCTCGATACGACGATTAACTACACAACCAGCCATGATTATTAGGCAACCCCAGTTTTTTTTAAAGAAATGATATATTTCAAACTGTTTTTAGTGGATAATTCTCAATTAAAATAGAATGGTGCTTTTGTTAATATTGCTTTGCAAATTTTACAAGACAAGGAAGCAAAGATGAACTCGTCTGAATCACCTTAAATTTTCTTCATTTTTTCATTGATGAAACTGCAATATAGGTAATTATTAAATATTTATGAATTCATTCGATGCACATCTTATTGTGCATTATTAACAAAAGAACCAGTCTATTTTCATTTACAATCACCCACTTGGCAATAAATGCTTAAAAATAGTATTGAATATATCATTTTTTTAAACACTTGGGTGACCTAATAATTATGGCCTGTAGTGTACATCCGACAGCAAAGCTTCTAATCGGGAAATTTTCAGCGTAGTTAAAAATTATCAGCAAAATATTTTTAAAGAAAAAAAAACTATCACGAGCAATGCATTTTTGTAAAACAAATTACTAATGCTACCCCCACAAAAAAAGCATTAAATGACCCATAAGGTGTTGATATGCCACAAAATACACAAACAATACCATCTAACAACCAGATTCAGTATTTCATACAGGCAGTAATAAAATTCCAAAAAATAAAATATTCTGGAATATTTCTAGACAAATTAATCATCTCATCCAAGAAGAACATCCAGTCTGGTCATCGAAATAAAATAAAAGGTTCGATTCTGAAGAAGGCTGGAATGTACAACGGCTGAAACGTCGTAATTAACGAAGCATTAATATTTGTTGGCTAATATAAAGTTGAAAATAAATCATACCACATACAATTCACAATAAATAGATGGAAAGATGTCAATCCGAGTTTATACTCTCGTCGAAAAGGTAGACATTCGCTCAGGTTAAAACAAGCGTAAAAATCGTAAACGTGGGTGAAAGTTTAAACTAGTGTCAATAAGTTACACAAAGCCTCAGGTTTAAACTAGGGTCAAAGTTACACAAAGCCTCAGGTTTAAACTAGGGTCAAAAAGTTACACAAAGCCTCAGGTTTAAACTAGGGTCAAAAAAGTTACATAAAGTCTCAAGTTTAAACTAGTGTCAAAATATTACATAAAGCCTCAAGTTTAAACTAGTGTCAAAAATTTACATAAAGCCTCAAGTTAAAACTTGTGTCAAAAATTTACATAAAGCCACATGTTTAAATAGGGTCAAAACGGCAATAAAGATGAGGACAACAGTCTGAACAGTGTAAATCTAAACTTCTTTATAAATGGAAAGTTGTCTGTGTGTGTGTTTGTTACCTATAGACTCCGAAACGGCTGAACCGATTTTCTTGAAGATTTACACAATTGCACTATAAGCGTCTGCGAGAGTTCTTAGCTAGGTTTTGTGCCGAGGTACCCCTGAAAAATATCGAAAATCGATAATCGAAAAAATCGGGTTATAGAAGAAGTGATCCGATTTTAATCAAATTTGATACACTCATAGACAAAGACATAAGAAACGATATTCAGAAGTTTTAAGTTTGCAGTTTTCGCAATCGATAATATATATATATATATATATGGCAAGATGTTTGTGTGTGTGTGTCTGTTTATCTACCTGTATGTCTGTATTTTTTCAGCACTTTTATTTCAATTTTTGCTTCGGGTTTGGCTCTAAGTAGGTATAATTGTAGTTCTTAGTCTCAGCCATGATACCATTTACTGAGAGGACTTATTTAGCCTTCAAAATTCAGTTTACGACGAAAAAAACTTATTTTATATCGATACCAGGAAATCAAAATTTGACTTACATCCATTCATTTTTCTTTCAATCTACGGTTTCGCTTTAACTGGAAACAACTATTGCTTTTTAGTCTTTCGTGCCAACGTCCAAAGAGTTTGAGCTCCAGGACCATGGATTAGTTTTAAAGCTTTCATTACACCCGAGCAACGCCGGGCTATACTGCTAGTATAAAATAAATGAAATTTAAAAATTACTGAGGAAGGTGATGGAGATCTGAAGAGACTTCCCATCATTCAATCTCTAGTGATAACCCCCAGACATGCCGCGAAAATGCAAATATATAAAATATAACAGTGAAGGACACTGAGAAAGGTGCTGGGAACTTAAGGGTACCAGCTAATGCTCAGACAGCAACAATAACCACTAAACATCTGATGGGAATAAGCAGATATATAAAATATAGTCATAGCGTAAAAATTATTAAAGTTTTATGATCATATCAGGAGATTAAGTGGTGGCAGCAGCTTATAACGTCACCAGGACTTTACACAGTATCATTTGTTATTTTATCCCACATAACTAAATCTTAATGTACATTCGTATATCATAGCTTGGATTCGACTGTACTCCCCTCTTAAAAACAAACGGAAATGATGATTCAAATGACATTTTTGTCTATGACAAATAAACACGATATATCATGTGAAACGATCATTCAAGAGTTTACGACAACGTTCCGTTGAAAAACCTGTTTCTCTCTGATCATCGAAGAAGTTAAGCTACGCCGAGCGTGGTTAGTACTCATGTGGCTAACCGCATGGGAATACCAGGTGTTGTAAGCTTGGACGCTGTAAGCGATGATTCTGAATTGGGAATTGGAAAGTCGACTTCCGAATAGAGTCAAGTTAGATGCAGAATCCATATCTTCTCCCCCAACTAGAGGTTAATTAGTATAAAGCATAACTAAACTGGTATTATCTCTCAAAATAAATTTTAAAAAATGCATGCAAAATATTTACATTTCGGCAGACACAATAATGAAGAACACGGAGGTACTCTTAAATTTGCATAGAGGTTTTTATATATATATATATATATATATATATATATATATATATATATATACATTTATCGCAAATAATCAGGCCACTAGATATAGATATATAATACTGTTTAATTAAAAATAGCTACTTAAATATGAGTATCGATCAAAAATAATGTTCAGACAAATCATTTCAAATTATCGGTTGTTTATAACCAAGTTTCGTTAATCTTCGGTAATTTCTGTAATATATATATATATATATATATATACCGAGCGACCGTAGCTCAGAGGTAGAATCGCCGACTGACGCCAATTCGGTTGGGTTTCAATACTCGGTAAAAGGCAATCGGCTATCTAGCCATACTAATGAGCTGTGATACAGCGAAACAGATCTGTCTGCGAATGACTGTGTGTGTGTCTCAACCATCCACCTAAAGTCTAATAATATGAATCCTGCGAATCTGTTTAGAGGTCTGAGTGAATTTATTTGTTTTGTTTTTAGCACTAGACTTGTTAATTATATACAATAATAAGCTACCGCATATTCTCGCGTATAAGACGACCTTTAAATCCCTAAAATCACCCTTGAATATTGGGAGTCGTCTTATACTACAATTCTAAATAAGAAAACTTAGATTCTGAGTGATGCTTGTCTGTAGGCTAATCTCGTCCTCGGTTTTGTAACCAATAACATATACAAAAAGATTCACATTATCAAATAACCTGATAATAAAAGTAATAAAGCCATTTCTCCCTTATATATTACCAGCATAAGTTCATAATATTCTATTGCCTATTCTAAGAATGTCTATTGAACAGGTTAAGAGGGTCATCCCTTCTTCCCTGTTTAGGATGTGGTTTCCAGCTTTCTCTTTCCCAATCTTCTCACTTTGTTTTCTTGTTTTTTTTTTCAATTGGAGTAGATAGATCTATCTATCGCCCGGTTCACACTCCACCCATGTCAATTGAACAGGTTAAGAGGCTCATCCCTTCTTCCCTGTTTAGCATATGGTTTCCGGCTTTCTCTTTTCCGATCTTTTCACTATTACGTAGCCCCCTGCACATCAGTGGAGTTACCGCCTTGCTCGGGGTGATACGATTAAAAAAAAAATTTTTAAAAAAAAATTCCATATCAATGAAATCAACGTGTATCTATGCAAGCTCAGCTGGGAAAATGCAAACAACTAGTTATGGTTGCGTTCACAGCAATGAAATGTACTGTTATTGTACCAGTATTTTGTGATTGTTGATGATGTATAAGTAAATGGCCATTAGTACACCAGGCTGTTTGTAAGTGTTAAAGAAGAGGAAAAAGAAGATCATGCGATGAATATTAAACAAAACAATCGTTTCCCTTTTAGGGGACGTGTGTAGGAAATTATGAAATATTCCGTTTGTTATTTCCTTTATTTTTTTTAATTTCCGAGGATGCAATAATTAACAGCCTTTTCACTAACATCACCTTTATATAATCAATACACAATCGTCTTATACTACAGGTATAGGATAAATTCAGGAAACTTTGCTATATTTTTAACCTCGTCTTATCTAAGTAATTAACAACCTTGTCCAATAATACGGATTATATCTGATTTATAAAAAAAAGCAGAGACGGTGTACTCAATCGGTGATTTTATAAATGTAGGCAGCTGCGGAACTTAGAAATTTTGTAAAAACACAATAATCAATAATCAACGAGAAATAATAATTTGCATAATGTCTGGAAAATTTAGCTCAGGATTTTTATAAATATCTACTTTATTTGACACGCACAAGTTGCTTTTATTTCAGGAAATACGAATAATATGCTAATGTTAAAATTATAAAACTTCAATATTATCCAAGTCGCACTTCTTATATCATCTAAAAGCTCTGGAGACGATTTACATCAAATCTTGCAAGCTTTCCCTCTGTAAGCAGTGAGATTGTTGGGTTTGAATGTGGTTGGACTCAAGTTTTTTTTAATATTTTTTCTCTCTCCGTTTCATTAGAATTTTCTTTTATTTTTCTAAGATTAAATTTCCCAGAAATTAAACTTGAGGAGATCTGGGGCAAAACCGATTGTTTATTTTAGTTTCTAGTGGATAAAATGTCATAAAAATTTCGCTTATTCCTTGCTGTTATTAAATTTTGTACCACCAAGAATCTTTTTCAAATTATATATATATATATATATATATAATTTTTTAAACAATTTAAAAGGTATATTTTCTTCGTACGTGCAACAACTAAATTAAACGGAGAATTAAAACCCAAGATTACTCATCAAGAATATATAACCAATTAAAGTAAAACATGACTAGAATATGTCCATTATCATTGTTCGGACTATTGTCCTCATCTTTACTGCAATGTTTACGACGTTTCGGTCGTTGTACGCTCCAGCCTTCTTCAAGTTCTAGAAATTTTTACCTGAACCCTTTTTTACGATCACTGAGGTATATCATTCTCAAAATGGAAGCACCATATTAGCTAAATGCCAGTGTTTTCTTGGTTTCGTTAAATAATCCATTCATATTAGCCCCAAGAAACAAAACAAAACATTCATAAAAATGCCAGGAACACATATATATATATATATATATATATATATATATACGAGAGAATGGCATGTAATGAAATGTCATTAAAAAGCAAAGATATTTGCCAAGTAAGACTAAATTTTATTCCTTCGTTTAAAATTCGGACTTAGTTGCTATGACAAATTATATATATATATATATATATATATATATATATATATATATATATATATATATAGAGAGAGAGAGAGAGAGAGAGAGAGAGAGAAAGAGAGAGATATATCTGAGAGAGAATGGCTCAGTTGCGAAGACTCGGCAATTTTTGGCCCCTGCCCTTTCCATCTCCCCACAATGAATGTTGTCAATTTGTCACATCCAGGTCTTAGTGAGGGGACGATATATATATATATATATATATATATATATATATGAGAAAGAGAGAAAAACATTTTAAAAATATGAATGGAAAATTGGTCGGAAAAGATCGATAAAATCTATTATTGTCACTAACATTATCATGGATATGACTTTACCAAAATATTGATAAAATAATGGTATGGGCAAAATTAAATGGATTCGATTAGTTTATAGCTGTATTTATTTTTAATTATAAAAATTGCTCTCAACGGAAATGTTTACCGTTGTCATTGATATTAATGTTGACTTGCTTAAAGGAAGTAAAATCAACCAATCAAACGTACTTCCGGTGGCTTTGTTTTATTTTTCTTTAAATTGTAATTTAATATTTCACAGTGTCGTCTGCCTCAGTGAATTAATATTTAGTCTTGTTTGCCTTTGTGCATTACTAAAAATAGATGTTGGTTTGTTTATTTGCTGCGATTGAGATGCACAGACTGAAATTTAGTTATTTAGTCGGATTTAGGAAAGGTGATGTGCGTTGTGGTGCATTGGATATCGGCTCGGAAGGAGAAATCGGGGGAGCCGAGTTCGAATTCCAGCTGAATTCATTGCATTCACTTACGCGCAAATACCCTTGGGAAAGGTATTAATCAGTCTATTCCTTCCAGTTATGGATTAAATAACAGGACAGATTGTGTTCTATAGCCTTGGTCGGCAACCAGTCTACCGCAGAAATCAATAGCAATTTACTGCAGGATAATCTTCTGCTCAGTCAGTCATGTCTCTTTCAAGACATGATCACCCAAGCGTGTATCACGTATGGCACTTAACTGACTGATTCAGTCGAGAGCTTTTAAACGTGCTCCCGAATAAACCGGTTTTAATTAAGCAATGACATTTCAAGTGTCTTCTGCTTCGCTTTCAGGCTCATTGTTTGTGATAATTAAAATTCCATTTATCCATTAGTATTTGTCTGTATTTCTGAGATGAGAGAGTATTTACATTATTTGGCCTATTGTCCTCATTTTTGTCGATATTTGTACGACGTTTTGGCCGTTGTACGCTCCGGCCTTCTTTCGGTTCGAAATTCCTAGCACCTGAAAAAGACCGGAGAGTACAACCGCCGAAACGCTGTACAAATAGCAACAAAGATGAGGACAATAGTTCGAATAATGTAAATACTGTTCATTTAGCCTTTAATTAAAGCACCAGCCCAATACAAAGCTACCATGACATTCTCACTAAATATTTCTATGTTCTTAGTTCTTTCAGGACGTTGACGATCATGGCTCTCCACAATTTTCTGCCTTTTGTAGCTCTTAGTAAATTTGTCTTTTCGCTATCTCTCATAATCTCTGTTCTGTCAAACATTTAAACAAGATCATTAGGTAGGTTATGCAATTATTGTTGCTTTTAATCTAAGTCTATCTAAACATATTTATAAATGGAACTTTGTGTGTGTGTGTGTGTGTGTGTGTGTGTGTGTGTGTGTGTGTGTGTGTGTGTGTCCGTTACCTATACACTCCGAAACTGCTGAACCGATTTTCTTGAAAATTTACACAGTTGTACTATAAGCGTCTGCGAGTGTTTTTAGCTAGGTTTTGTGTCGAGGTAGATAAATATCGAAAATCGATAATCGAAAAAATCAGGTTATAGACGGAGTGGTCCGGTTTTAATCAAATTTGATACACTCATGGACAAAGACATAAGAATCGATATTCAGAAGGTTCACGGTTACAATAGTGCAGAAAATTGATAATATATATATATATATAAAAGGCAAGATGTTTCTGTGTGTCTGTTTATCTGCCTGTATGTCTGTATTTTTTTCAGCCCTTTTATTTTAGTTTTTGCTTCGGGTTTGGTTCTAAGTAGGTATAATTGTAGTTCTTAGTCTCAGCAATGATACTATTTACTCAGAGGACTTATTTAGCCTTCAAAACCTATTTGATATCGATACCAGGAAATCAAAATTTGACTTATATCCATTCATTTTTCTTTCAATCTACGGTTTCGCTTTAACTGGAAACAACTATTGCTTTTTAGTCTTTCGTGCCAACGTCCAAAGAGTCCATAGACCATGAATTAGTTTTAAAGCTTTCATTACATTTCTTCGGTGATCGAGCGAGAACCGGTGTATTCAACGTGATACACCGTAAACCTTCAGTGAATATGTACCTAAATTTATTTATAAATGGAAATTTGTGTGTGTGTGTGTATGTGTGTGTGTGTGTGTATGTGTGTGTGTGTGTGTCCGTTACCTATAGACTCCGAAACGGCTGAACAGATTTTATTAAAAATTTACACGGTTGTACTATAAGCGTCTGCGAGTGTTCTTAGCTAGGTTTTGTGTCGAGGTACCCCAGATAAATATCGAAAATCGATAATCGAAAAAAACGGGTTATAGAAGGAGTGGTCCGATTTTAATCAAATTTGATACACTCATACACAACGACATAAGAAACGATATTCAGAAGTTTCAAGGTTGCAGTTCTTACCATAGTGCAGAAAATCGATAATATATATATATATAAAAGCTTTCATTACACCCGAGCAACGCCGGGCTATACTGCTAGTTTTTTCTATAGAAATCTATTTTTATACTTTCATAATGTTTTAACCATAGTTTAGGGAGTGACTATTTATCCGTAGCTGGGACCTTAACAGGTGCTACCACTCTGGGTCAGGGTGGACCTGGGAACAACAACAATTAAGAGGTGGTTCCATGCGCCTCACATCTTCCCAATCAGAGGCCTTGCTGCTGGATGCATTTTATCGTCACACGCAGGACCTCGTCACGGTTTCCCGCGTTTTACCGAATATTTAGTACAGTTTTCAGTCATTTTACACAGAATATTGAGTTTATTTTCTGTCTCTGAGAAAATAGATCGCAGTCTCTAAATATGCGAGAATCTTTCAGATATCAGAAATAAAATTCGGTATTAGAACAATACAAGCAAATAATATAAAGATAAAATTCAATTTTAAATATTTATTTACAAGGAAACAAGTGCAGCGATACAATAGAAATGCTATTCAAAATAATAATTTTCTTTTGGAAATTACGATGTTGCTTCAACTATGTCAATCTGATTTGCACTAGTTTTGGGAGAAGTGTGTTTTATACCGGAGCGAGTGTGTTTGTAGATATAGATAACTAGCAGTATAGCCCGGCGTTGCTCGGGTGTAATGAAAGCTTTAAAACTAATCCATGGTCCTGGATCTCAAACTCCTTGGACGCTGGCACGAAAGACTAAAAAGCAATAGTTGTTTCCAGTTAAAGCGAAACCGTAGACTGAAAGAAAAATGAATGGATGTAAGTCAAATTTTGATTTCCTGGTATCGATATCAAATAAGTTTTTTCATCGTAAACTGAATTTTGAAGGCTAAATAAGTCCTCTGAGTAAATGATATAATGGCTGAGACTAAGAACTACAATTATACCTACTTATAGCCAAACACGAAGCAAAAACTAAAATAAAAGGGCTGAAAAAAATACAGACATACAGGCAGATAAACAGACACACATCAAATATCTTGCTTTATATATATATATATATATATATATATTATCGATTTTCTGCACTATTGTAAGAACTGCAACTTTGAAATTTCTGAATATCGTTTCTTATGTCTTTGTTTATGAGTATCAAATTTGATTAAAATCGGACCACTCTTTCTATAACCCGTTTTTTTTTATTATCGATTTTCGATATTTATCGGGGATACTTCGACACAAAACCTAGCTAAGAACACTTGCAGACGCTTATAGTACAACTGTGTAAATTTTCAAGAAAATCGGTTCAGTCATTTCGGAGTCTATAGGTAACGGAAGGTTTGAGTGTTAAACTGGGAGTAATGATTCCATATTTATTTGTGTGTATATAAAGGTAGACAGGCCATCAATATCTATTTCAATGAAGCTTCAGTCGTCGTATCATGATCCTCGTGGGTGGGAAAACACACATTTCTACGTATGAATTTTCATGAGCTACGCGATTATCAACTAGGTCTCACCCTTATACATTGAAAACGATAAAATATAACCGCAATTTCTATTCTGACAGCTTCTTTTCACGCACTTTCCGCCTGTGGAATTCCCTGCCATATAATTGATTCCCCGACAGCTACAATCTCCAGGATCTTAAATGTAAGGTCAATAGACATCTCCTATCAGACTAACACGTATCCATTCTCACAAACTCTTTTTTCATCTACTCCACCCCCATCCCCAGTATCCTCACCCGTCTATTACCCTCCTCCTGAAATGTTCTTATAACTAACTCCTCTTTGTCATCACTTTCCCCTATATAACCCCCTGCGCAACAGTGGCAGTAGAATGCCTTGCTTGGAGTGAGATGATTAATATATATATATATTGCGTGCACACATGCATAATTAAAGAGTTTATTTAGGTAGGTGTCAGCATTTCTGCTAAGGTTCGGTTTGTCATTTATGGCGGTCTGCGTCAGATCAGAGCGTAGTATCTGTTATTTTTCTCACATGTTTAGTGAATAGGCTAATATTCACTGCCATTGAGGGATGATATTATATGTCAGTTCATTATTACATTTCTCTCTCTACCTTTGTGTGTGTGTGTATGTATATATATATATATATATATATATATATATATATTGCAAACTTGTAGCAGCTTAATTTTTCAATTTGCTAACATGTTTTAGGTCATACATTTTAATGCATATTATTGTTTATAACTATAGCATAATACAAAAGCTTACAAATAAACAAAAACGAATTCTAGAAGGTTCCAGGAAGTTCTAGAATGGTCCAGATTATCATAGTACTACTATACTTATGTACGATTTTATATTTTTTTCGTTAAGAATGACAAGAAAAAAACAAATAGTTCATTATTTTTTTAACAAAAGATCATTTATTTTACAAAAAGTCATAACACTGTGTGTGTGTAAGAAATTGTTTTTATTTATAATCCTACATCATTTCTTATTGCATTAAACTTGAAATATTTAGTGGATACGCGTGTTTAAGAAGACGTACCGGATTTTCAAACAGTGTATATTTAAGTCTACAGGTTTATGTGCCGTTTTCTCTATTGAAGTCTCGAATGCACAGATGTAGGTAAAAGGTACATCTACCCAAACACGTATATCTAATTAATATCACGCTTAACGTTACAGACTTAAACACACTCTCTCACTCTCTCTCTCTCTATATATATATAGAAAATGGGTGCGTCAAAATTACTTCCCACATAATGGCAAGACATTAGTGTCCATAGTTTCTTGTTTAGATCATGTCTTATGTAATAGAGATAGAAACCACACACACTCCTCTCTCTTTCTCTCTCTCTCTATATATATATATGTCCAAAAATATACTCAGTTATAATTTGAGGAAAAGAACAGTATGAAAATTTCCTTTTGTCTTCTTTATTTTATTATCTATATATTCATATATATATATATATATATATAAATATTTGTAGGTGTGTATATATACATGCATCAACATTAATATATATCTATGCGTGACAAATGCCAATTTTAATGTATATTATAACTAGTAAGATTACATTTGTAAAAAATATGTTATACTGACCTTCCGTCGTGCGAGGCTACACAATTGCTTGTCTCATTATTTTTAAAAATCCTCTTTCCAATGACAGAAATTATTGAAATCTTTCCTGAAGACGTATTTTCTTTCATTCTTCTGTTTCGAACGAAGTCGAATTTTTTGGCACTGTTAAGCATTAACAGAATCTGTACAAATTCTTTAAAAAATATTTCTTCATTTTGAAATTGTCATTTGCCAAATTCAGTTTTAAATATTTAAAATATTCCAAAAATTGTACTGTAATTTCAGGAAACTTTTTTTTTTAAATAAAAATTTATTTCCAATTTTGAAACTCGTGGATGGAAATATCTATATTAAACTGGACTTTATCAACTGGTTTCTAAATCATTCACATATTGACAATTGGGTCAAAGTTCAAAGTATCGATCCAATGAACTGATGATGTTTTAAGTGGTCGGTCATTTTTTTTTCTTTTTATAAGATTTTATAAGATTCCCCCCATTTAATTCATTTGCTTACTTGTAAAATCCATACTCAGTTGAAACTTATTTTACAGGCTCAACTTTTGGTGAAATCGATTTTCGAATACTGTTCCGACGTGGCTTCCATCTCGACATGCTCGCATCATCCAAATTAAGTGTTGGTAATATCCTATTGTTACCATAAGTATATAATTCAATATCCACTTTTGAAGAATATGTAATCCGTATTTCATAGTCTTGTAAGACTACGTGAACAAAATGTTTTGAATTGTTTCCTCGAGTTTTTTGTTAGGTGCAACTTTGTATAATTTTGTAATGACGTATGCGTGTGAAAAATAAAACTGCGGAGGCATGTACATTGGAATATATATATATATATATATATATATATATATATATATATATATATATAAAGGGGATGGATGTGTGAAACAAAGCTACAAAGAGTAGATATAAGAACTTTGTCACTTATTCAATGACTGAAGGAAATTTTTTTTGTTTTTCGAAAATATAAAAGCGGAGTTTCTAAAAATCAGTGTTCTCCGACATTTACATGAACTATTTAAGGGAAAATCTCCGTACAAATCTCTTAAAAACCCTGTCAATTCTCCAAGGAGAAAGAGAGGAAAACGAGGACTTGGAAGCCCAGGGTCGGGGGTTACGTCAAAAGGTTTGGGTCTAGGGCAGGGGGGTTGGTGGTTATCGTAAAAGGAAGGCGGAAAGGAGGGGAAACAGTAGGTTGGGGATGGATGGATAGATAGAAATGAAAATTATTTGAAAATAAACAAAACAGCGTAGCAAATTGACAGAAAACTTGATGTAAATTGAGAATAATAATAATAATAATAATAATAATAATAATAATAATAGTAGAGAAACAAACGCAAAAGGTTTTTTTAAAAGTAGGAGGAGAGCAAAAGAGAAAGAAAAGGAAGAGTATATAAATCCTAAGAGAGGGGGAATTATGACGACTGCTACGAAGCCTGAAGCAAGGCAGAAAGGATTTAGAAAAGTAAAGAAGAAAATAAGGAATAAATCGGGAAATTGTGGAGAGATAGAGGGAAAGAGAGATAGAGGGAAAGAGAGAGAGAGAGAGAGAGAGAGAGAGAGAGAGAGAGAGAGAGAGAGACCATAACAGAAGGGGAGTAAAAAAAAATAAAATAAAATAGAGTGTGAAAAGGAAGTGAGGGGAGAAGTTATTTCTTTCCGATATAAGGAACGAAATGATATTAGGGGAAAAATAATGAAAGATAAGAAAAGGGATATTTAGAGAATGATAAAGAAAGAGAGACGCGGAGAGAATATTTAGAGGAAAAAAGAGGGTAAGTTATTCAGAGAAAAAAGAAAGACGGAAAGTGTATACACTGGAAAAGAGAAAGAGAGTGGGGGAGGAATTAAACAGATGGAAAAATGTCATGTGTAGACAGAAGTAAGAAGAAGGAAAGAGAAAAGAAACAGGAAAGAGAAAAGAAACAGGAAAGAGAAAAGAAACAGGAAAGAGAAAAGAAACAGGAAAGAGAAAAGAAACAGGAAAGAGAAAAGAAACAGGAAAGAGAAAAGAAACAGGAAAGAGAAAAGAAACAGGAAAGAGAAAAGAAACAGGAAAGAGAAAAGAAGCAGGAAAGAGAAAAGAAACAGGAAAGAGAAAAGCAGCAGGAAAGAGAAAAGCAGCAGGAAAGAGAAAAGAAGCAGGAAAGAGAAAAGAAACAGGAAAGAGAAAAGAAACAGGAAAAAGGAAAAAGAAAAGAGAAAAGTCAATGAGAAATGTCGGATTGAAGAACGAGAAAGAAAAGGTTTTAAAAATGTCGGGGTGAGTTTAAAATGAAAGAAAGAGATAGGGAAGATAAAGTATTATAATACATACAACCTTTCCGATAGAAACAAGAAGGAAAAAAAGCGGGCATAAGGTGTGGGGTGGGGTGTGAAGAAAACTTTCAAGAAGTGTTGTCGTCTTCAAAGAGACGAATGAAGAAGAAAACTGGGATTTTGTAACAGAATAAAAAAAAATTGTTGAGGTCACGTGACATTTTGATCCCTTGTTATTAATATTTTTTTCTTAAATATTGTGTTCCACACTTTTGAACCGAGAAATAAAAAAACACACAAAAAAAAAAAAAACGACAAACTGCTAGTGGAAAAGGATGGAGTTGGAGGGGTTGAGCTGTCGGAGGTTCGGCGGGTGCGGGTCAGGTTGTAGGTGGTGTTCATGGTAGGATCAATCAGGGTGTGCATCTGTCGATCAGCGGGTGGATGGGTTAATATGGCGGATGGACAAAAATGATAGCGGAGAAAGAAAGAAGTGGTAATAGAAATGAAAAAAGGTTTCGTGCGTCGTGGTGCAGAGAAATCGAGAAGCCGAGTTCGAATTCCACTCGAACTCCTTGCATTCACTTACGCACAAATACCCTTGGGAAAGATATTAATCCGTCTCTTCCTTTCAGTTATCGGTTAAATAACAGGACAGATTGGGTTCTATAGCCTTGGTCGGCAACCAGTCTACCGCAGAATGTAATGGCAACTTACTGCGGGATAATCTTCTGCCCAGTCAGTCATGTCTCTTTCGAGACATGATCGCCCAAGCGTGTATCACGCATGCTACTAAACTGACTGACTGACAATGTGAGAAGAAGAGATAGAAAGAAGTGAAGAAAGACAGAGAAAGATAATGAGAGAACCAGACACAGAAGGAAGAGAGACAGGCAGAAAGAAACACGCATACACGCAGAAAGAAGGAAAGATAGGGTGGTGGAGATACACAGACAGAAGGAAGGAAGAAAGAGAGACCTACTCACACGGACGGAAGGAAGAAAGAGAGAACTACTCACACGGACGGAAGGAAGAAAGAGAGACCTACTCACACGGACGGAAGGAAGAAAGAGAGACCTACTCACATGGACGGAAGGAAGAAAGAGAGACCTACTCACACGGACGGAAGGAAGAAAGAGAGACCTACTCACACGGACGGAAGGAAGAAAAAGAGACCTACTCACACGGACGGAAGGAAGAAAGAGAGACCTACTCACATAGAAGGAAGGAAGAAAGAGAGAGAGAGAACTATTCACACAGTGGGAAGAGAGAGAGGGACCTACTCTTACACAGAAGACAGGAAGAGAGAGAGACCTACTCACATATAGAAGGAAGAGAGGGAGAAAACCTACTCTCACATAGAAGGAAGGAAGAGAGAGAGAGAGAATTACACTTGGACAGAAGAAAAGAAGAGAGATACCTACACAGAAAGAAAGAGAGAGGCCGACCCACACACAGAAGGAAAGAAGAAAAGAGATAGACCCACAGACAGAAAGAAGAAAGAGAGAGAGAGACCCACACGCAGAAGGAAAGGAGAGAGAGAAAGAGTGAGAGAGAGAGGAGCACATCGATAAAATGGGAGAGATAGAGAGAGATAGAGAGAAAAAAAACACTGAAGGAAAGTAGAGATAGACAGGCTGAAAGAAAGGAGAGATAGTTCCATGCTCCTCACAACCTTCCAATCAGAGTCCTTGCTGCCAGATGGAGTTTATCGTCATACTCAGGACCCCCTATATCCGGAGGTCGTAAGAAAGATTATGCTTGGTTAAGCGGTTTTTGGAAAAGTTTATAACATTATGAGAAGTCCCGAGTCAACAATCGAAAGCAAGAGAAAGTTGTCTCATGAATATGTTCTGCCGGTGGTGGCTTATGGAGGGGAAACATGGGCGCTTAATGTCACCACTGTAGAGACGGAAGGAATCATGCTCGGTAACATTTGGATTCGACAATAGACTGTAGTAAAAGACGTACACGAAACCATTAATAATGGCAACTATGTGGTGATTTTCTAAGCTTAGCTTAGATTTGTCACAAAGCCGAGACTATCGAGCACCCACTGAGAATCAAACTCACTTCTTAGTCATTATTATTTAAGCTAGACAAGGTTTCTAACCATTACACCAAATCTCATTTTTTTTAATCATTTCACCCCGAGCAAGGCGGAAATACCACTGATGAGCTGGGGGCTACATAACTGTAAAAAGATTAATTAGAAAAGAGTGAGGAGTACAAACTTGTTAGAAAAGAACAATAGAAAGCTGAGAATGCAGGTGCGATGACAGATACATAGGTGGAGAGAAAGGGATGGATATACAGGGGTGAGGAGAGAGCTAGAGTCCAGTGATTAATAGATGAGTATTGACATTGCATTTAAATTTCTGGAGGTTGTAGCCATCAGGAAAGCAAGAACATGGGAGCAGGTTCTACAGGCGGGAAGTGCGAGAGAAGCTGCAGGAGTAGAATTGTCGTCTGCATTTGGCTAACCTGACTGTGAATGGGTGGGACCCAGTTGCCAGCAGAGACAACTGTTGAACAATTATATCGACAAGGCAGTGTCGAAAAACTAGAGAATAGCCAAATGCAAAAGGTGCGTTGATCTGAGCTGATACCTCGGTCCCACATGACTCGGTATGACCAGAGATAGTGTAGGCTAACCGGAAAGGCTCTGGATTTTGATTATGTTTGAATTTTGCATAGTATTTATAAATAGGAAATTTTGGTTAGTAACAAAGAAAAGAGATCTTAACTGCTATGTAAATATCTACAAGATATTCAGTCAGTCAGTTAAGTGCCATAAGTGATACACCCTTGGGCGATCATGTCTCTCTTTGAAGACTATACAGGTTTATCCCGCAGTAGGTAGCCGTTGCTTTCTACGGTAGACTGGTTGCCAGCCAAGGCTAAAACTCAATCAGTCCTGTTATTTAACCCATAATTGGAGGAAAAAGACATTAATACCTTCCCCGAGGGTATTTGCATGGAAATAAATGTAATGGATTCAACTGGAATTTGAACTCGGCTCCCGGTTTTCTCGTTCTGAGCCGATATCCACTGCACCATATCTCTTATGTTATAACATACTTATGTTATTAATGTGGTTCCTGGAAGACCTAGTTGCTATTTTTGTAAACACCTGCTTAAAGTATGTTCTTCCCAGAATAAGATGATTGATCACTCATATCCAAGGATGCTTGTCTACTACGACGGCTGGTGTTTGTTTAAAACTCAGAGCACACCTGTGGTTTATACTACAACTATGCTAAGCGGACATCAGTTAACGATTTTTGGAGGGAGTGCATTATCTAACGTGAACAACGCTCTGAACAAGGCCAGTATGCTCAAATCCCTCGGTCACGATGACTTGTAGCCCTGAGCAAGCACAACCATTATTATTTATTTCAGTGGTCCAGGGCATGACGATAAACTGCATCCGGCAGCAAGGTCTTTGGTTGGATACTCTTTTTTTCACAGATGATGATTAACTGATCCTACTGAACTGTGCAGTTAACAGAATAAAAAACAAACAAAACTGTGCAGTCGAAAAAAAACTGCATATATGTGTGTCTTTAAGAAGAGAGAGAGAGAGAAAGTGTGTGTGTGTGGGTGTAGAAGGAGAAACAGGTTTTTTTTTTAATGTTCAGTTATAGTGAGAAGGTTAATTTATTCAGATTTTGAAGAAAAAAAATTATTTTTAATTTAGAAAACTGAAGATGTCTTCTAGTTTTGTATTCAACAATGTATTGCTGGTAATAATTTTTTCCTTCAAAAATGTATGTTTCTTTACAAAAGTCTATTTTTATGTACTTTTATACTTTCATAGTGTTTTGATTCCAGTTTGGGGATTAACTATTTGCCCATAGCTGGGACCCTAACAGGTGCAACTACACCGGGTCAGTGTGGACCTGGGAACAACAGCAATTAAAAGGTGGTTCCTTGCTTCTCACAACCTTCCAATCAGAGGCCTTGCTACCTGATGCAGTTTACCGTCATACAAAGGATCACTACAACAGTGAATTAACAATGTGGATTACAGAGAAGGAAAAGAAAAATAGGGGCCCAGGCGACGCCCAAATTCATACCCGGTTTCCATCAGGAATCTATGACAGTTGCTTTACCTATTAAGTATTTTAGGTTGACAGAACAAATCTCACTGTCAAGCTCATTATTTCTATCGATCACTCATCGTTATCTTACTGATCTGGATAAAAGAATTGATATAGCAGTTCAGATTGATTTTCTATCGCCTTGGTTGTCAACCAGTCTATCGTAGAATGTAATGGCAACCTACTACGGGAAAATCATCTGTCAGTTCAGACATGTCTCTTTCGAAAATGATAGCCCAAACATGTCACATATTGAACTTAACTGATTGATAAAAAAGGATTAAATAGCAGGACAGATTCGGTTCTATAGCCTTGGTTGGCCACCAGTCTACCGTAGAATGTAATGGCAACCTATTGCGGGAAAATTTTCTGCTTACTCAGGTTTCGAAAGAGATACGATCGTCCGAGCATGTATTATGTATGGCACTTAATTTACTGACTGAATTGTGAATCACAATTGTGAGCAGATGGGGGGGGGGGGGGGCAGTGCTAACTACAACGGCGCAGCATGCTCTAACTGAATCTAAATCTAAACTTATTTATAAATGGAACTTTGTGTGTGTGTGCTTGTGTCCGTTACCTATAGACTCCGAAACGGCTGAACCGATTTTCTAAAAAATTTACAGTTGTACTATAAGCGTCTGCGAGTGTTCTTAGCTAGGTTTTGTGTCGAGGTATCCCCGATAAATATCGAAAATCGATAATCGAAAAAATCGGGTTATAGAAGGAGTTGTCCGATTTTAATCAGATTTGATACACTCATAGACAAAGACATAAGAAACGATATTCAGAAGTTTCAAGGTTGCAGTTCTTACAATAGTGCAGAAAATCGATCATATATATATATATATAGGCAATATGTTTGTGTGTGTCTGTTTATCTGTCTGTATGTCCTTTATACAAATCCACAATTTTTATCGGATTCTCACCAAACTTCAAAATTTGACTGACATCTATTCATTTTTCTTTCAGTCTACGGTTTCGCTTTAACTGGAAACAACTATTGCTTTTTAGTCTTTCAAAGAGTTGAGCTCCAGGACCATGGATTAGTTTTAAAGCTTTCATTACACCCGAGCAACGCCGGGCTATACTGCTAGTATATATATATATATATATATATATATATATATATATATATATATATATATAAATATATATATATTTATTTATTTATTTATTAGGTTACATGTTTCGTGTGCGGTAGATTTTAGCTCTTGCTACTTTTGAAAGTTATCCTGTGGTGTAGTTTCTGTAATTGGTAAAATACAAAAAAAGCGGCAAGTTCAGAAAGATGTAAGACAACCGTTGAAAACTGGTGACGATTGATGTGACTGAAAAATAAATTCAGGAAGAATTACTACCGATTTCATCAATCCTCAAATCGGATGTTTTTTCAAAAGAACGATGAGTTGCTTAGCAATACGAGAAGGGCAGAACGAAAGACGGAAGTTGTCTGCAAATAACCTCTTTAAATAACGAGTCACAAGATCGAACAGCAATTAACCAATTATGAAGGAACCAATCAGAGTGAGCTAATTACGCAAGAGTCGGATGAATATTCGAGGTATTTATTCAAGGTTTATTATTCCTGAAAAATAAAACAGTAATAATGAATTATCTGCTCTTTTTTTTTTTTACGGGGCACTCAGTAATTTGTCATTACGTAACGTCAGTCTCGGATAAAAAATAGTCTTATTGCAAAATATCACCTCGCAGAAAGGTAAAAGGGGTTTTAAAAGGATCATAATATACTTTTTTTTTAATGGTTTCACCCCAAAGCAAGGCGGTACCGCCACTGATGCACAGGGGGCTACGTAAGAGAATCTAGTCAGAAGGAGAGTGGAAGACGAAGTGGAAGACGAACCAGTTACAGGTGGTATCAGTGAAAGGGAAAAAGAAGGATGTGAACACAGGAGTGAAAACATTTGCGAAGGTAGAGAGAAAGGAAAAGAACAAGATACACGGGCTGATGTAGAAAGGGCTGGAATCAAGTGGATAAGAGATGAGTATCGACATTGCCTTTAAATTCCTGGAGGTTGTAGCCGTCAGGAAAGCAAGTATATGGAAGGGAATTCCACAAGCGGGAAGTGCATTTGGTTGATTTAACTGTTGCCAGTCTGGTTGCACGAACAAATTTTTTGTGGAGGGGGCACCAGTAACCAAAGTTCGTCGCAGCAGAAGCCATGAAAATATTTCATGTCAAGAGACAGAGGGAAGCCGGCGAGAAAATAGCAGGAGTCGAGCTGCCAGGTCGGAACCAATTACATTACAGATTCTCCTTTGGAGCCTGTTGAGAACCCTGAGACGAACATCCGGGGCACCTGACCAGAAATGCCCTTAAGACGCACTGGCATGACTAAGGACGCGTTTCAAAAGATAACCAGAGTTCTGACAGACAGGAAGATCTCATTAGAAATAAAGAATAAAGTGCTAGATTTCAGTGTGGTATCTGTCTGTCCTGCATGGCAGCAAATGCTAGACGATCTCCTCAGGGGTGAAGGGGAACCTCGATTTTAATATAAATGTTATTCTACGGAATGGTGGTGAGAATAAAATGAACCGAGCAAATGAGCAACACAAGATGTTGGAAAGGATGCAAACGAGAAGATAGCTTATACTTGGTATCAGGAAGATAAAAAAACTGAGGTTTCTGGTACACATAATGAGAAAGGAAAATTTGGAGAATATAATACTCACAAGACAATGAAAGAGAGACAGAGGAAAGCAGCAAGAAACATATTTGATGGCTTGGGTAAATGGATGTTTTGTAAAGTTACTTTTTTTTTTAATCATTTCACCTCAAGTAAGGCAGTTACTGGTGCACAGGGGGTTGCATAGGAGGAAAGTGATGAGAAAGAGAGATAGGTTATAGGGGGTGTAAGGAAGGGGGTAAGAGAAGGATGAGAATACTGGTGTGATGCGTGTGAAGTGGATGGAGAAAAGAGCATGAGGGAGAGGATGAAAGTCAGCGAAAGGGGAGATTTTACATTTAAAGATAGATAGATAGATAGATAGATAGATAGATAGATAGATAGATAGATAAGATAAGAACAGACTGAGATAGATAGATAGATAGATAGATAGATAGATAGATAGATAATGAACAGACTGAGATAGATAGATAGATAGATAGATAGATAGATAGATAATAAGAACAGACTGAGATAGATAGATAGATAGATAGATAGATAGATAGATAGATAGATAGATAGATAGATAGATAGATAGATAGATACGAAGAGAATGAGATAGATAGATTTTTTTATAATCATATTACCCCAAGCAAGGTAGTTTACTACTACTGTTGTGCAGGAGGTTACATAGGAAAAAAGTTATGGGAAGGAGTGACAGAATACAGGAGGTGTCAGGAAGCGGGAAGAGAGAGATGAGAAAACTGATGGGACTGGAGTGGACGGAGAAAGGAGCATGAAAGAGAGGATGCAGGTTGGTGAGATAGGAGATGACTATTGACTTTACATTTAAATTATTGGAGATTGCAGTTGTCGAGGGAGCAAGTAGACGTCAGGATGTAGTGTAAGAGAAGAGTGAGAAGTGTCAGGAAGTGGGTAAGAGAAGGGTGAGAATACTGATGAGAGTGGAGTAGACGGAGAAAGGAGCATGAGGGAGAGGATGCAGGTTAGTGAGATAGGAGATGACTATTGACTTTACATTTAAATTATTGGAGATTGTAGCTGTGCGGGGAGCAAGTCAATGGAAGGAAATTCCACAGGCAAGAAGTGCGAGAAAAGAAGTTATTAGAGTAGAATTTGCGTTTACATTTTGTTAGTTTCACTGTGGCTCGAGGAAATTCATATATAGGTGGCACCAGTGAGTTAAATTCATCGGAGCAGAATACGTGAAAGTATTTGTAGAAGAGACACAGGGAAGACACATTGCGCCGGTGAGAAAGTGACTGCATCTGAGCTGCCAAGTCGGGATCGATCATATTATATATTCTCCGATGGATTTCATCAAGGACCCCTAAGTGAATAGCAGGGGCACCCGACCACATATGGCAGCGCTATATTTATTAGAAATAACAACCACGAAGAATACTGTCAGGTTTTTTTACTTTTCTCTAACTTGAATGCTTATTATGTGCCCATATATATATATATATATAGCATCACGTGATCCCAGCAACACGATTTCTCTAATTATATCAAAAACGAGGTCGACTATACTTGTTCTCTGGCGATGCGTGTTCAAACTTAAATGTCGGCAGCAACACTATCTATATAAAAGTGACGAGGGTGGACGTTGTGTAAGTATTTGTTTGTTTGATAGATAGATAGATAGATAGATGGACAGATAGATAGATAGATGGACAGATAGATAGACAGATGGACAGATAGATAGATAGACAGATGGACAGATAGATAAACAGATGGACAGATAGATAGATAGACAGATAGATAGATAAACAGATGGACAGATAGATAGATAGACAGATGGACAGATAGATAAACAGATGGACAGATAGATAGATAGATAGATAGATAGATAGATAGATAGATAGATTCGACTTAGCGTCTGCATTTTGTGTTCTAGTTCGAAGAGAGTTGCGCTCAGATGTAGATCAAAATTTTAAAAAGCTAACGACACCTTGAAATTTTTCAGAAAACAAAAATTAGGGGTAGAAAAATATATATTATAGCCCCACAAAGTCAAGGATCAGTTTATGGATTGATTATAATATAGAATCGATCACCCCACATTATATTATCTATATCGAAATATGTTACCCCTCCCACCCTATTCCAATAGAGACATTCTATATTGTTATCTATATCTTTAAAAGAGACGAGGGTGGACGTTGTCTAAGTACTTGCTATGTAAATTCATCATGTTTATTATTCTTATTAGTCCTTAAACTACCCGATTGAAACTGCTAGTAGTCCAATATGACAAGGTTTTGGGAGAGATACCATGATGAAAAATTTTGAAAGCCATAAAAAAAAAAAGGGATAAGTGAAAGTTACGATCGTCTATGTCCTGAAAAGATATTGCACATGAAGAAGTCAGTCAGTTAAGTGCCATACGTGATACACGCTTGGGCGATCATGTCTCGAAAGAGACATGACTGACTGATTTTCTCACAGTAGGTTGCCTTTACTTTTTGCGGTAGACTGGTTGCCAACCAAGGCTAAAGAACCGAATCTATCCTGTTATTTAACCCATAACTGGAAAGAAAAGACAGATTATCACCTTTCCCAATGGTATTTGCGCGTAAGTGAATACAGGGAACTGGGATTCGAACTCGGCTGCCCAATTTCTCGTTCCAAGCCGATATCCACTGCACCACAATGCACATGAAGAAGTGAATATAGTTAATGAACAATGAGTATTTATTCTGTTATTCTTTTTATTATTGTAATTTTCAATATTTTCATTCCGTTATTTTAAAACTAATTCATTTGTTTTATTTTTAGTCACTAACTCTTTACCTAGTCGATACCATAACCCATTTTCTTTATTCGTATTTTTTAACATTTTTTTTTTTCGGGATGTGGGACGGAGTGGAGCTCCGACCTTCACTCTTTGTCGGTTTTGAGAAATCGCTAAATCGTCCATTCCGACGACGTGTTTTTTTTTCTTTTGTTTTCGTAGAGGCGCTACAATAGTAGGCATAATTGTGGCCGTTGAACGCTGTCACAACATGCCAGTTCCGTTCTGTCGCAGAATTTCAGCACTAATCTCTCTTGAGCGTATTAGAAGTCTTTTGCTCTTTCTTCCTCTCTCTCTTTGCACTCAACCATGCACCTCTACACCCGCCCCTGCCATCAATGATTGTCTTTGCAGAGCACCGCCCCAGATGCTCTTACTCCACCATTTCCAGAATAGCAGAGCTTTCTCATTCCAGGTTATTTCCCACCACTTCATCATTCTTTTAAATATGCTTCTGTGCTCGACTCCGACATTCACAATTTCTTTTAGGCATTTCTCCCCGGTCTGTACACTAACATATATATCATTCAGTCTATGTTCCTCTCTCTCTCTCTCATATATATATATATATATCGCCGACTGATGCCAATTCGGTCGGGTTTCAATCCTGGGTAAAAGCAATCAGATATTTAACTGTAAACAGATCTGTCTGCGGATGACTATTTACGCTCTCACACCCTGATTGAATGGTACACTTTGGAAAAAAAAAAAAACAGTAGCTACTCTAGCATCTACGCATCGCTCATTCAGTAATGAATTAGAGGACTAACTACTGGCGCATGATGCATCAGATTCTAAAAGTCTGCCTCCTTCTACCATAGCTCAGAGGCAGAATCGCCGACTGACGCAAATTCGGTCGGTTTTCAATCCTGGGTACAAGCAATCTGATGTCTAACCCTACTGATGAGCAGTAATACAGCAAAACATATCTGTCTGCGAATTTTAGCTGTCGAGGAAGCAAGTAAACGGAAGGGCTTAAGGGTCATTCCAATTAGATTCAACAAGGTTCCGTCCTGAGGATAAACAGATTTCATCTAAATATTCACTATATGTTAAGATACATCACAGGAATTGGTTCTGAAAATCTACCTTTTTTTTTTTTTTTAATCATATCACCCCAAGCAAGGCGATAACGCCACTGATGCGCAGGGGGCTACGTAAGAGTAAAAAGATTGGAAAAGAGAAAGCCGGAAACCACATCCTAAACTGGAAACAAGGGATGAGCCTCTTCACCTGTTCAACAGACGTGGACGGAGTGTGAACCGGGCGATAGATAGATCTACCTACTCCAATTACCTCACGTTCAACAGATTTTACGTCACTCAGAACATTCTGGAGATATTGAAAATTTTGAAAACATTGAATTTCATTGTTTTTAGGAGACCTCTCACTAAAAACAACTTTCATTGCATGTATTTTGAGCTCTTTTTCCTTCACTACAAACTAAGAATCTCTCAAATTTAATAGTTACATGGTGCCCCTATTACATGAATTTAAGCGTGCTACTAGATTGGCATATAGGTCCCACGCTTTTACCGTTGAAATTGTTAAATGTAAGCTACTCGAGTAGTTTCTTTTCTCGCACTTACAGCCTGTGAAACTACCTTCCGTTTACTTACTTCCCTGATAGTTACAATCTCCTCACATTTAAATGCAACGTCAATTGCCATCGTATATCCTCTTAAATCCAATTAAACATTTATCATTTCCTAAATACCTACTGTACACAGTCTATTCTCTCACTGTAACTCTTTCAGCACAAGTGGGGTTGCCGCTTTGCTTCGGGAGAAATAATTAAAAAAATAATCTGCATATAATCTGTTTGAAATAGGGTCAGTCAGTCAATTAAGTACCATACATGATACACGCTTTGGGCGATCACGTCTCGAAGGATACATGACCGAGTGTGCAGAAGATTATCCCGCAGTAGATTGCCATTGCTTTCTGCGGTAGACTGGTTGCCAGCCAAGGCTATAGAACCTAATCTGTTCTATTATTTAACCCATAACTGGAGGGAAGAGACGGATTAATAACTTGCCAAGGGTATTTGTGCGTAAAGCAATGGAAACATTGTAATGGGGTATTATACTGAAATTTTATGCATCAACTCCTTAGATGAAAACTGAGGAACTTCAAGATGAACTCTTGTCGAATCTGGCTCGAATATCTGTGTGTGTGTATATATATATATATATATATATACACACACACATATGCATCTATGTGTAAGTATATATATATATATACACACACATATGCATCTATGTGTAAGTATATATATATATATATATATATATATATACACACACATATGCATCTATGTGTAAGTATATATATATATATATGTATATACACACACATATGCATCTATGTGTAAGTATATATATATATATATATATATATATATATACACACACATATGCATCTATGTGTAAGTATATATATATATATATATATAAAAAACACACACACATATGCATATATATATATATATATATATATATATTCTGCTTCGTTTGATCTGCCTGTCAATTTTACTTGTTTATTTTTAAGGCAGGGTCTATTTTTCTGTCTATATATATCTATATATATATATATATATATATATATATATTCTGCTTCGTTTCATCTGCCTGTCAATTTTACTTGTTTATTTTTAAGGCAGGGTCTATTTTTCTGTCTATATATATATATATATACTGTTTTGTCTCACATGTGTTTTCATCAAAGTTCACAGCAGTTGTCTATGGCCGACAAAAAAGTTTTACGATCTTATCGCTCAGACATCAATTCTGCATTATTGACATAAAATATTTATTGACATTTATTAAATACGCTAACTCAGTGTAAAATTGTCTATACTGAAGACTTAAATCCGTGGCATTAACCTAAATCGAAAATGAATGTGATATTTTTTTTTTGTAATAGTTATCAACTGAACATTCTTATTTCCAAACTTTTGCTCATTTTAATATCTTTAATATTAAATGTTTTCCTATAAGGAAATACCCGGTATTCATTGACTGAGTTGCCAAAATTCAAGTAATTTTTATTGTAGTATTGATGGGGGTTTCCTTCCTAGACTTTTGTTCGATGTAGTGGGGAACGTCATCATCTTAATAATGTCACTATTTTCAATATCCTGATATATTACTATTCATCGATACACTTCGTTCTACTCCTTTTTTGTAATTCATCTCGAGCTGAGTCATGATGATTAAACCAGATCACAAGTAATCATCGACTTCCTTTAAAAAAATATGACTACATATAATGTCGTAAAGTTAACAGAAATCAGGAGAAAAGGAAATGAAAAAAATACTAATCAGAAATTATTATTGACAATACGATTAACTTCCCAAGAACTCCTATGTACTTTACCTGTTAACTCCCTGTTAACTCTTATTAATATAAGAGAAAGAGTCCATTATCTGAGGAATTTTTTTTTTTTTTAATCATATCACCCCAAGCAAGGCGATAACGCCACTGATGCGCAGGGGGCTACGTAAGGGTAAAAAGAATGGAAAAGAGAAAACCGGAAACCGCATCCTAAACAGGAAACAAGGGATGAGCCTCTTCACCTGTTCAATAGATGTGGGTGGAGTGTGAACTGGGCGATAGTTATAGTCTATCTACTTCAATTGGAAAAAAAAAAATAAAAGTGTGAAAAGATTGGAAAAGAGAAAACCGGAAACCGCATCCTAAACAGGAAACAAGGGATGAGCCTCTTCACCTGTTCAATAGATGTGGGTGGAGTGTGAACCGGGCGATAGGTTTGTTTCCCCATAACACTTATATAGTTTTGTTTCAGATTCCCCAAAAAGACACAGCATGCTCTCTTTTTCGTTAAAATATTTTGAAAATAGACAGAGAAAATATACAGCTTGATTATAACCTTCAGTGCGAAAACTACTCCACAACAATAAATCATTTGTGGAATAAATGTGAGGTTTCAACACTCGAAGGTGGTAGTTACCGTGTTTACCGAAATAATCTGCATATAAAATCCTACTTATTAACGATAATCATTCGAATATATCACATAGTATCCCCTTGTACAAACTAATTGAAACAATTCTTTCGTTTCTTCTCTTTCAACATACAATTTTAGGCCCACTGGAGTGACAGAGTGTAATCGATTTCTTTTTTATTCCTCAGGTGTGCGGTTATATGGATCTATTTTCAATGTGTACAATGAAATTTATTTGAGCTTGAAAAATATTGCTTCAAACGTGAGTGCATCAGATTTTTATCACGCCTAGATATTATTGTTTCAACTGTCAATTAATTGTTCTACGGCCATAGTCTGCGATGGACATTACTTTAAAGAAGCGTACAAAAATTGTATCGCTGCATGAACACACTGACAAGCCTTACATTGAGATGACAGATATTGTTGGTGTCAGCCTTTCAACTGTCAGTCGTGTCATCAAGACGAAGAAACAAATTAAATCTTTCAGTTCAAAATGTAAATGAAAATACGGTCGGAAGAGAAAAACGGCAGCAAGGGGCGATGTATATGTGATCAGGAAAAGTGTGAAAGATCCTTTGTTCGTTTTGTTTCAGTTAATGTACTCAAGGGGCATCAACCTATATACCTATCTCAGGGGTTTCTCGGCGTGGTGTAATGGTGAGCAAGCTTGTCTTGCTAGAACCTATTAAAACTGAGTAGTGAATTCGACCCCTCACTTGGTACCCCATACTTTCGGCCTTGTGGCACATCTAAGCGGCGCTTAGGAAATTATCTATCTATCTATCTATATACCTATCTATCTATATCAGTCCAAAACATAAGGGAAACTGCAGTCGGAAAAGAAAAATAACATCAAGAGACGACGTATCCATAATCAGAGAAAATGTGAAAGATCCTAGGATGATATTATTTGTTATGTGTCAGTTAATTTGCACAAGGGTGTAATTTTTCATAGCAACGCAAACGAAATCAGTCAGTTAAGTGCCATACGTGATACACGCTTGGGCGATCATGTCTCGAAAGAGACACGACTGACTGGGCAGAAGATTATCCCGCAGTAGGTTGCCATTGCTTTCTGCGGTAGACTGGTTGCCGACCAAGGCTATAGAACCCAATCTATCCTGCTATTTAACCCATAACTGGAAGGAAGAGACGGATTAATACCTTTCCCAAGGGTATTTGCGCGTAAGTGAATACAATGGATTCAGCCGGAATTCGAACTCGGCTCCTCGGTTTCTCGTTCCGAGCCAATATCCACTGTACCACAACACACAACGAAATCATGAATGTCATTAATAGCTATGGTAATAATCAGTGCATAAAAATAAAACCATTTCTTCTGTTTCTTTTTTTTTTTTTTACTTCAAGTCTCTACGTACTTCCATTTCATTTCTTTATAGTTTCAATGTATTCTGCGAATGTCATTCCATTCAGGAAATTCATTCCGTTATTCCATCACCAGACTCAAAATTCGTTCGTTTCGTTCCTCCGTTCTCTCAGCTTCTTCCTCGTCGTTCGTACGTCTCCCTTGCCAATCCAGACTCTGAACCCCTCAATTTGTCGTCATCTCTTCCGTCATTCCATACTTCCTTCTTTGATTTCAGTCCTCATCTTGAGATAAACGCGTACCCTTGCACCAGCAACCACTGTCTATCTATCCAACACGCGCATCTTTCGCACAACACATACCCAACCACCAATACGTTTGTGCCGTTCCACTCTTCTGCCCATGCCCACATTACCTACCTCGCAATCATACACACATACGATCTCTCTTTGGGCGGCAGTTGACGTGCGTTAGCCTGTCGCAACGCCACTAAACGTACGTTTGCCGCTGGCGCGAGCGTTCACTCGCCTGCCCGTCCGCACCGCTCCACCTTTCCTTCGCATCAGCTGTCTAGTTGACGTTCTGGCTTGTCCAATCGGCTTCGCTTCAGACCTTGCCTGTCATCTTGTCGTAACATATTGTCAGGGGCTCACCACTCACCCCCTTCCACCAACACACCCGGTCCCACAATCACCTCTCTCCCCAGCCACCAGTGACATCACCACCTACCCACCTCACCGATTCCAAGCTCGGCTTCTGAAAATGCCACCAACGCGGCGTTCACCATCACTGACAATAACAACAACGCAATGGTTTTATAAACGACATCCGGTGAATCAAGGTTTTCGAAATATGAAGAACAACTGAAGACGATTTCTATGGCGTCTTTGTCATATATATATATATATATATATATATATATATATATATATATATATGAGTGTGTGAGAGAGAGACGTAGTTATAACACTAATATCATAATCAATGAAAATAAATAAATTTACGCCTCAAAAGCTTTGTTTTTTTTTATCAAAATCTTCTTTGTAAACGCACTTAAATCTCTGCTGAATATTGCAAATCCTGCACAATGAAAATTCCATCCATAAATTCAATTAATAAATATGCCTGAATAGGCCACCGATTTCTTGATCCATCCTCGTTCGTGTACCTATATGTGAATGTGTGTGTACTGGGATAGTAATTCCTCTTTTATACGCGTTTCTTTTAAGACGAACGACGAGGTACTGTGTTTAACTTTTTTCTTTAATTTTTCTTTTATTCATATGAGTGTTTCCTTTTCTGAGCATCAAGTGTGTCTAGCAAATGTTCTGTAGATGCGAGCGTTTCGGCTATTCTATTAGGCATTATCAAGGATGCTTTTTAATATATTTATATTTTTTTCATTTTTAACTGAATGTGTTGATTCATTTAAACATACCAAACTTCATCTACTACATTTACTTTAAGTTACGACTGAGAAAAAATTTATCCCGCAGTAGCTCGCTTTTGCATTCTGCGATAGACTGGTTGCCAGCCAAGGCTATAGAAACCAATCTGTCCTGTTATTTAAACCAAAACTGGAAAGAAGAGACGGATTAATACCTTTCCCATGGGTATTTGTGCCTTAGTGAATGCAAGGATTCAACTGGAATTCGAACTCGGCTCTCTGATTTGTCGTTGCGAGTCGATATCCAGTGCACCAGAATGCATATCTTTTAGGAAATACAAGTATAATAGCCTCATCCGCTTGTAAAAAGGCCTAAAAATAATGGAAGCCCTAATAACTAAAAAGAAAAAGCCAATATTCAATAACACCAACTATGAACACGGTCACAATGTGGTGATTGTTTTCGGAATAACATCCTAGATAATGACTAATAGAGTAGACAAAAGCACTCGGGTATATAACACATTCTATATATATATATGTATATATTACAAAAAAAGTGAAAGAAAACAGATTAAACCCCCACTGTTCAAGCATTTACTTTTATAAACAGTGTCCAGAAGAACATGGAACATTTTAGTATAGTGATATTATATTTTTATAAACCATTGTAATAAAAAAATTACAATATATATTTAAATATATATATATATATATATATATACTATAATTATATGGTTATATTCATTTTATGTAAATGGCAATGTAAAATGAATATAACCATATAATTATAGTATATTAAGCTCTATAATACTCATTATATTGAGCACTGTTTATAATAAAATAAATGACAGAGCACTCAAAACAAAATAAAAAAAAGAAAACCGAGTCCTCTTCACTTGGAATATATATATATATATATATATATATATATATATATATGCTGATTTTAGGGAAAATGACAGGCAAAGTATTTTCACTAAGTTTTTATAAAATTCCTATATAACTTGAGTTCCGAAAAAAAGACAATTTTAAGAACTCAAGAAAAATATATAAGAAACTTAACGATAAAACTTGTCTATAAATTTCAAGGAAACCTGCATAAAAGAGAGATTGCTGCCTAAATGCACACACACATTATATATATCTAAACTTATTAATGGAACTTTGTGTGTGTGTGTGTGTGTGTGTCCGTTACCTATAGACTCCGAAACGGCTGAACAGATTTCCTTGAAAATTTGCACAATTGTACTATAAGCGTCTGCGAGTGTTCTTAGCTAGGTTTTGTGTCGAGGTACCCCGATAAATATCGATAATCGAAAAAAATCGGGTGATAGAAGAAGTGGTCCAATTTTAATCAAATTTAATACACTCATAGACAAAGACATAAACGATATTCAGAAGTTTCAAGGTTGTAGTTCTTACAACAGAGAAGAAAATCGATAATATATATATATAAAAGGCAAGATACCGGGTCTGATCAAAATCAGTTTTTCAGCCCTTTTATTTTAGATTTTGCTTCGGGTTTGGCTCTAAGTAGGTATAATTGTAGTTCTTAGTCTCAGCCATGATACCATTTACACAGAGGACTTATTTAGTCTTCAAAATTCAGTTTATGACGAAAAAATTAATTTAATATCGATACCAGGAAATCAAAATTTGACTTACATCTATTCATTTTTCTTTCAATCTACGGTTACGCTTTAACTGGAAACAACTATTGCTTTTTAGTCTTTCGTGCCAACGCCCAAAGTGTCTGAGCTCCAGGACCATGGATTAGTTTTAAAGCTCTCATTACACCCGAGCAATGCCGGGCCATACTGCTAGTATATATATATATATATATAAACAGACACACTGAGTCCACCAAAAATGTATATACACTTCAGGAAAGGAAAAATACTTGTATGGGTATTGTAATACAAAATTTATTCAGACATCAGGAAATTAATACAAGTTATTTTTAAACTCAACAATCACAAGAGATACTCAAAATCGTGGCCTGTAGCTTCCAGACATTTATTAGTACGGCGAACTACTGCTTGGCCAACGTTGGCCAAAAGGTCTAGTGGGAATACGAGACATGAATTTCCAATTTCTTGTCTACGGGCCGCTAATGTAGTCGGTTTTCTGCGCGATGCACACTGTTCTTTAAGGTTTCCCACAGGTAAATGTCTAAAAACTCCGAATGAGAAGTTTTTCCTTTCCTGAAGTGTTCATATAGTTTTGGCAAACTCTCTTTATATATATATATATATCATTATTATTATAATTATTTATATATATATATATATATATATATATATCATTATTATTATAATTATTTATATATATATATATATATATATATATATCATTATTATTATAATTATTTATATATATATATATATATATATATATATCATTATTATTATAATTATTTATATATATATATATATATATATATCATTATTATTATAATTATTTATATATATATATATATATATATATCATTATTATTATAATTATTTATATATATATATATATATATATATCATTATTATTATAATTATTTATTATATATATATATATATATATATATCATTATTATTATAATTATTTATATATATATATATATATATATATCATTATTATTATAATTATTTATCATTATTATATATATTTATATATATCATTATTATTATAATTATTTATATATATATATATATATATATATCATTATTATTATAATTATTTATATATATATATATATATATATATATATCATTATTATTATAATTATTTATATATATATATATATATATATATAATATTAAGTGTATCGAGGCAGATATAATATAATACAGTACAATTAACCAACATTTCTTAGAAAATCATAGTCATGTATGAAATATCAGACAGATGTTAGTCAACAATCCAATTATACTCACTCATATACACAGTATAAAGAAGCTTCAGATATTGGAGCCCATCTACATTAAATTAAAACGACCCACACTTAATAAAACCACATTTAAATCTGGTCATAACACATTACATTGCATTTAAATATATGGTTCTGTTAACATTTCGAGCTCACACGCGGTGTGACGTCATGGATCTGCATTACAAATTTACGAACTGCGTTTGCTGTTTGGTAACTGTTATCGTTGCTTAGCAAAGTTTTATGTCAACACAAGATAAAATCGTAACTGATGGCGGATGTTTTATGTTAACGTCCTTGTAATCTCTCTGAAGATGGCTCATGTGAGCCGAAAGCTTAGAAGCAACTTAATAAAAAATTATCCAAATGCTGGAGAATTTTTGTCTTTATTTTCACCTGAAATTAAAGCCAAAATATGATGTTTAGAACGGCTCATGATTAAATATAAGACATTCATAGTAACTTATTTTTAACAGTATATATTTAGAATATATATATATATATATATATATATATATATATATATATATTTATTCTAAACATACAATAGCAGTTAAATCAGTATATATATATATATGTATACTGATTTAACTGCTATTTGACCCATGGCTGTGGGTGAGAGAAGGTATAAATTCATGTCTTTTCCAAGCGATTATCTATAATATAAACTATTTGTAAAGGAATTTTTCAAGACGAAGGTGATCATGGTTTGCCACTTAATTCTTTTGTTATTTGTGTTTGTCATGACTTCCTTAAAATATGACAGTTTCTCGTTGTTTTCTGAATGATTTGAAATACAGAGTAATCCTTCTTCTAGACTGACCCCTCCATCAAGATTACAGAGCCTCCGCTGTTTAACCTTTGTAGGGAGGAGAGGCACTTTCATAACTTTTCAAATGGTATATAGATGAAAGTGAACTCAAAGTTTCGCGCTGAAAAAGGCTGTTACCCACGCACCTTTTCACAATGAGTACAGTTCTCGAAATCCTTTGAAATTGAAATTGAAATTGAAATTTGAAATTGAAATTTGAAATTGAAATTGAACTCTGATAGTCAAGTGATTGTGGTCTTAAACCCATATTATCTTTTGTTCAATGTTCGACAACAACGATAGATGATGCAAAATTCAGATACGTATATATGTTTACAATATCACGCAGAAGATGTGGACAGAGGTTGCGATAGCACCGGGCATCCATATTTAGATGGTATTAATAAAAAATTAATTAAATTAGAAAAGTGTCACTGTTAAGTTCGTTGTACAAGTAGACGACAGTCCCAAAAGCTTGGTGTGAATATGGATCTGTTTCGCTAAGCGGGACTGAAATATTCCTGCTACACTGCTGTTTCAGGGACATACAATAAAGGATTTGGCCTCGGGCGTCACCAAAACTCTGCAACTCACTGTACGTGTCATTGCATGTCGGCTACCATAACAAGCATCTCCGAGTGTAAAAGTCACGAAACTGCATACCTGGATAAATTAAACATTAAAAAATACAAGGGAACGCCCAAAATGCTAAGACTGCCTCGTACTGACAAAACGAGTACAGATCTTCTTTTATGTACCTTTTCCCTTCCGGACGTAGGCGATCATGGCCTTCCACGTCTCCCTATCCCTGGTGGCGCTTAGCACATTTCTCCTGTAACATCTCGCAGCCCCTGTTCTGTCATCCACCTGCTCAGGCCCTTCAAATATGTTATCCGCTGCTTTACTCTGTCTCTTTTTCCCCTCTGTCTGGCCTGTTAGTATCAGGTTCTCCAGGCCCTCCTTCCTCATTTCATGTCCCATGCACTTCAGTTGTCTCTTCCTGATGCTCAATATTAATTTCCTTTTCGTTTCCATCATTTCTAAAGCCTCGTCATTGCTCACATGCTCGGTCCACGATATCCGTAGCATCCTTCTGTAGAACCACATTCCAGCTGCTTCAAGTTTTCCCTTCATCTTTGTTGATATTGTCCAACATTCACTGCCATATTGAAGAACTAACATCACATAGCAATCCAGTGCTCTTTTCTTTGTTTCGAGTGAAATTTTCCTGTGTCTTAATACTTTACTCAGCTTCGGGAACGCTTCTTTCGCCATGCCAATTCGCCTTTGGATCTCTGTGTTGCACTAAATTGGTTAAAAATCGAAAGAATTTCAGGATGTGCACGAAAAAAGATTCTTTTTTTCTATGTTCCGTGTCCCTTCAGAACGTAGGCGATCATGACCTTCTACCGGCTCAACCTCTGTAGTGCAATTAGGACGGTACTGTCGCAGTGTTGAAATCTATGGAGCTGAGAAACTTCTCTCATCTGAAATGAGAAAAAAACATAGCTCCACTTACAGCACAGGAGCGTTAATCTCATTAAACCGACCCAACCTCTTTAGGTATGAATCCGTTTCTTCTCCCTCCAGCTATGGGTTAAATAACTGGACATATTAGTTTCTATCGGCTTTGAAATGTAAAGTGTTTGTATAACGAAGTTATCAGTGACAATTTTCTAATTTCAAAAACTAAAGTTTTATTTTACTCTTTGATTAGATACCATCCCGATATGGATGTCCTTTAACTGGAGTAGATAGACTAAACTATCGCCCGGTTCACACTCCACCCACGACTATTGAACAGGTGTAGAGGCTCATCCCTTGTTCCATGTTTAGGATGTGGTTTCCGGTTTTCTCTTTTCCAATCTTTTCACTATTACGTAGCCCCTTGCACATCAGTGGCGTTACCGCCTTGCTTGGGGTGATACGATTAAAAAAAACAAAGATACCATGCCGATACGGATGTCCTCTCCTTCTGTGTGATATTGGACACACACAATGATGATAGCATGGCAATGGTCGCGTTGGTTGTGCAAAACCTAATTTTTCTACGTAGTCCATAGGTCTATGGGTGCGTATGATTCTCACCCCAATAAAACGATCATGGTGGGAAGATCGGGTAAATATGCCCAGCATTTCCGTATACACAATATTTTCAGTAAGATCAGCAACTAGATCCCACCCTTTTACTGTGAAACCACTAAAATGTAAACGCAAATTCTACTCAATCAGCTTCTTTTCTCGCACTTCCCACCTTTGGAATTCCCTTCCATTTACTTGCTTCCCCGACAGCTACAATCTCCAAGAATTTAAATGTAAAGTCAATAGTCATCTCCTATCTCACTAACCTGCATCCTCTCTCTTATGCTCTTTTCTCCGTCTACTCCACTCTCAGCAGAAATTCTCATCCTTCTCTTACCTACTTCCTGACACCCCCATAACCTATCACTCTTTCTCATAACTTTCCTCCTATGTAACCCCCAGCAAAACAGTGGCAGTAAAATGCCTTGTTTGTGGCGATATGATTAAAAAAAAAATTCTATACTATTATAATGTGGATATAAAGTGGGGGATCAGTTCTACATTACAATCAAAATATAAACTGATCACTCACTTTATGGCCAAAGTCATCCTTCTCTTACCCACATCCAGACACCCACTATAACCTGTCACCCTTTTTCATAGCTTTCTTTCTATGTAACCCCCTCCTGCAAAACAGTAGTAGTAAAATGCCTTGCTTGGGGCGATATGGTTATATATATATATATATATATATATATATATATATATATAAAGTGACATCTATTTTTTTTCAATTTCTTTTTGTTTTTATGCCAATTCCACTTGAACTCTTTATTCTGGACATTATATAATGCTGACAATGAAAGATATGTTTGAATAATTTTCTGCCAATAAATAAACTCAGTCAAGTTACTACTTTTTTATCCTTGTAAATTCGATAAAAGTATCTAATCAAATGTCTTCTGATTTGATGCATCCTGACGGAAACAAAATGTAGCAATAAACACGCCCCCAATTAAAGCAGAGTGATATAACACTAAGTCATAAAACCACGCCCACTACCACTCTGGTAAAGGTCATACTATCGGTCAGCTCAACGCATACTTATATAAACCACGAATTAAAGCAGACTGATATCATCAAATCGTAAATAGGGCGCCAACTATCAATCACACTCATATATACCATCAACAAACACACAGGCTCGAACACACTTTCACACACACACACACTACAATTAACGACAGCAGTAGCCACGATGAATGACCATTCATTGAAAGGTACGGTTCATGGAGGAACTCGAAAACAATCTCTCCGACCATTCTGAAGATGAGCTTTTGATCTCGAAATATTAATATATAATAAATAGGTAATATCCAACAGCTTCTTTACCTTCCTTTATTTTACTAAACGCATTGTGATAGCCTTCAAGACCTACCAATACACTTAATAAACACAATGCTTCAAACAAATTACAAAACTTTCTCATATACATATATACGTATGTATGTATATAAGTACAAAATACCTAGTGAGCCAAACGAACCTACCTAGTTTCCACCTAAACGGATTGTCAGGGCTTTTTTCTTTGGGCTACGTGCTGACTCGGTCCGAACTCTTTTGACTGATATTCATGTACTTAGCTCTTTCTTTTTTAAACCATTTTTTCTTTCTTCGTAGAGGGTTTTTCGAAACGAGTATAGTTAAAATCTCACTTATATATATAGATATATATATATATATATATATATATATATATAAGTATCTAACCTAGAGAGCCAACGAACTTAACAAGTTTTCACCAAATTTGTTCTTCAGGGCAAGTTGGATAAGAGGCTAAAATATGGCGATAATATATAAAAAAAACTCCGGAACCACGTGATCGAATATATATATATATATATATATATAGTGATAGCCTTCAAGACCTAACCATACACTTAATATACACAATGCTTCAAGCAAATTACAAAACATTCCTGTATTCACATTTATTTAAATAACAACATAAAAAACCCTCTCTTTCTGTTCCCCTAATTTGTAGCAATGTGAAATTTCATACGACAACAATGCATACTATAATGAACGCTGGAAGTTTTCTAACTTACAACTGAGTTTTGATAATGCAGGTATAAATTCCTTCTATACCAAACACAATAACTAAAAATAAAAAGAAAAGCTTTACTTCCAGAAAAATTTCTTATACAAGATAACAATTATAATGGAAATTCAAAATAACACACTTGAAATACAAAATATGATTTTAATAATTGTTACATAAATTAAAATATTATTGCTTACGCACTGTAAGCAATAATATTTTAATTTATGCCCAGCATGTATCAGTAATATATAAAAAAAATGATAGTAACTCTGGTCTGATGATAATTTAATAAATATTTATGAATTTATTTATATTTTTTTCATTTTTATTTCTTTATAAATTAATAAATTACAAATATTGCATTGTCTTAGTTTTTATAATATTAGAAATAGAAAATTATTATTGTAAAAAAAAGCAATCCAGTGTATAAAAAGTGTTTAATATTTTTGATGCAAATTTTCAAAAACTATATATATATATATATATATATATATATATATATATATATATTTAAATCCGAAACGGAAAAGTAGGAAGGTAAATTCCAAGAACCTGATCCTAATTAATATTAAAAATTTTAATATTAAAAAATGATACAGGAAGAGAGCTCAATGTAATTAAATGTAAATGTAATTACAGAGCCAATATAAATTAAAATAAATTTTCAAAATTCAAAAATGTTGAATGAACATTTCAACATGAAATCCCTAAGAGAGAATTCACGTATCATCAGCAACACAGTTTATATCAAAATGAAGAAAAATAAAGAAAAATAAGATTAAAAAGGAGAGAAAAAAATAACGGTTAAGATTTGAGAAATATACGTCACAAAAAAAATTTTTTTGTTGTTTTTTATTTTAAATCAGTCTATTTTTGGTTTTTACTTTTTGATAGAGTTGTAAGTGAAGAGATGGAAATATATATAAGCATGCGGTGTAGATATAGAAGAATCCAAAGGAGTATCCTGTACATACAGTGGTAGGATAACTCTCAAAGAGAGCTCTAAATATAGATGTATATAAATACATATAAAGCAACTAGAAGAACACATTCAGGCAGACATGTTATTTCATGGTAAATCGGAAGTGTAGGCCTATTTCAGGCGAACCATGATCAGCTTCCGTCTTTATTGTACAGATTTCGTGTAAAATCTTCTGTACAATAAAGACGGAAGCTGATGATGGTTCACCTGAAATAGGCCCAAACTTCCGATTTACCATGAAATAACATGTCTGCCTTAATTTTTCTTATATATATATATATATATATATATATATATATACACACACACACACATATATACTTTCATAAGTTCCAGTTTTATTACAAATCTAATCATAACTTTTTAAAACTATAAATGATTCTAAAGAGTAAAGCTAGTTAAAATGAAAGCGGTATCATAGGAAAAATGTCCTTTTAGCACGACGACTTTTTTTTTTGCTTTTTGGTGGGCACGTAAAGCCATATTTGCTTTAAAATGAAATAGTTACATATATTGTTCTCTGGTTAGAAGTAATATCCTAAAGTTCTTATAATTTCCAGTATATTGGTATTCTCTTGATTTTTGTTATTTATTTTTTTATATTTTTGTTCCGAGAGAAGCCAACACTGACAGCCAATTTCAAAACATATATAAAACATAGATAAAAGTATTCAGCAGAAAACCGCTTCGGGGAAAGCGATATTTGTTTCTTCTGGAACGAATTTTTTTCCTCTTTTTTTTATGTGAACGCAAGAGAAAATAAATAAATAAAAAGATTAAATTAAATATGAATTTTGCATAATTTTCCGAAAAATGTCCTGAGGCAAAATCAAAGTTTCACAAAGAAAAAAATAAAATTGTAAGAATCACAGAAAACATATTTCAAAACGGTTTATCACGCAGTCAAAAGAAAAATTAAATCATGTGAATTAGATGCAAGAGAAACACTGCAAATTACCACTCATACCATATATATATATATATATATATATATATATATATATATATATATATATATATATATATACACTGTGTGTGTATATAAATCAAGTGGCAAAAACGATAAATGGAAATAAAAAAATGAAAGCATTTTTGCAAACTGGACGAAACGAAAATCAAGATGTTACAAAAAGCAAAACAGGAGAATGAAATGCCACCAAGTAAACGAAACAGCATGAATATCTATTAGAAATAATTGTAAAAAAGCATCATAAAAAAATAAAAGACAAGATAAGCGTAATAATAAGAATAAAAGAAAATATTATAGAAAAAAATGTTTGTACAGTGATTGACATAAGCGAACCAAATGGCAAAAACCACTTGTTAGGATTTTTGAAGAACGAAGCAAATACAAATCTTCGAGATGAAAATAAAAAATGTGGCACTAAAAACTAATCTTCTTCCTGGATGGTTAGGTCTTGAAGATTATCACAATGCGTTTAGTAAAATAAAGTAAAGTAAAGAAGCTTTTGGGTATTACCTATTTATTATTCATTAATATTACAAGATCAAAATCTCATCTTCAAAATGGTAGGGGAGCTTGTTTTCACGTCCGCTCGTGGGCCGTGCCTTTCAAAGAATGGTCATCCTTCGCTGCTACTGGTGTCGTTAATTGTAGTGAGTGTGTGTGTACCTGTAAGTGTGTTTGAGCATGTATGTGTGTGTGTTTATAGTTTATACATGTGAGCGTTGACCGATAGTAGATATCTTTATTTTACTGAACACATTGTAATAGCCTTCAAGACCTACCCCTACACCTAATATATACAATGCTTCAAGCAAATTAAAAAAACTCTCCTAATTTTCCTGTTTTGATTGGAGCTTTGGGTCTGATGAAATAAAGAAACTCAAGAACATGTCAACAAAATTCCTTGCGCATTATCTCTTTGAAAAATCTAAAATTATAATTCTAACAAGCACTGAATACAACGCACGAAGAGCTGTATATTTAAGCAATTTTTATTTTTATTTTTATCAATAACTGTCTTTTGCTTAAGTGGAGGGGAAGAAAAGTCAATTTCTTAGCTTGTACAAGGTCAGAAACAAAGGACCACAGACCCGCCGGTTACGAACTATTTCTCTCTAGCCATTGTCTGTTTTCCCTCTATCTATTCCTTCTTTTTTTAATAATCATATCGCCACAAACCATGCATTTTACTGCCACTCGTGTTGATGGGGGAGGGTTACATAGAAGGAAAGTTATGAAAAAGAGTGACAGGTTATATGGGATGTCAGGAAGTGGGTAAGAGTAAGATGAGAATACTGATGAAAGTAGAGTGGACGGACAAAGAAACATGAGAAAGAGGATGCAAGTCAGTGAGACAGGAGATGACTATTGATAGATAGAAAGAGAATGAGATAGATAGATAGATAGAAAGGGAATAAGATAGATAGATAGAAAGGGAATAAGATAGATAGATAGATAGATAGAAAGGGAATAAGACAGACAGATAGAAAGGGAATAAGACAGACAGATAGAAAGGGAATAAGACAGACAGATAGAAAGGGAATAAGACAGACAGATAGATAGATAGATAGATAGATAGATAGAAAGGGAATAAGACAGATAGATAGAAAGGGAATAAGACAGATAGATAGAAAGGGAATAAGACAGATAGATAGAAGGAATAAGACAGATAGATAGAAAGGGGAATAAGACAGATAGATAGAAAGGGAATAAGACAGACAGATAGAAAGGGAATAAGACAGACAGATAGAAAGGGAGATAAGACAGACAGATAGATAGAAAGGGAATAAGACAGACAGATAGATAGAAAGGGAATAAGACAGATAGATAGATAGATAGATAGATAGATAGATAGATAGATAGATAGAAAGAGAATAAGATAGATAGATAGATAGATAGATAGATAGATAGATAGATAGATAGATAGATAGAAAGAATAAGATAGATAGATAGATAGATAGATAGATAGATAGATAGAAGAATAAGATAGATAGATAGATAGAAAGAGAATAAGATAGATAGATAGAAAGAGAATAAAGATAGATAGATAGAAAGAGAATAAGATAGATAGATAGAAAGAGAATAAGATAGATAGATAGATAGATAGATAGATAGATAGAAAGAGAATAAGATAGATAGATAGATAGAAAGAGAATAAGATAGATAGATAGATAGAAAGAGAATAAGATAGATAGATAGATAGATAGATAGAGAATGAGATAGATAGATAGAAGATAGATAGATAGATAGAAAGATAGAGATAGAAAGATAGATAGATAGAGAATGAGATAGAAAGATAGATAGAAAGAGAATGAGATAGAAAGATAGATAGAAAGAGAATGAGATAGAAAGATAGATAGAAAGAGAATGAGATAGAAAGATAGATAGAAAGAGAGAATGAGATAGAAAGATAGATAGAAAGAGAATGAGATAGAAAGAGAATGAGATAGAAAGATAGATAGAAAGAGAAAGATAGATAGAAAGAGAATGAGATAGAAAGAGAATGAGATAGAAAGAGAATGAGATAGATAGATAGATAGATAGATAGATAGATAGATATAAAGAGAATGAGATAGATCTTTTTTAATAAACATATTGCCCAAACAAGACGGTTTACTGCCATTATTGTGCAGGGGGTTACATAGGAGGAAAGTTATGAGAAAGAGTGACAGGTTATAGGGATTGACAGGAAGTGGGTAAGAGAAAAACTGAAAATACTGATGAGAGTGGAGTGAACGGAGAAAGGAGCATGAGAAAGAGAGGATGCAGGTTAGTGAGATAGGAGATGACTATTGACTTTACATTTAAATTCTTGGAAATTCCTTTGATATTTACATAATCAGAGTATTGATCTTTCAGATCCTTTTTACTAATAATGTCGGCCATTATTGTCAACGTATCTTTCTGATTTTAACATGGTGTGCATTTCGAGTAACCGTTTTCTTTTTCGTCGAGAAAAGTGTTCAGTTCATGACAATTTCTGCATTTTCGTTTTTCTATCTACATTTTTATCCGCCCGTGTATTGAATATTGCTGCCATATCTGGTCGGGTGCCCCTGCTGCTCTCCTTGGGCTTCTTGACAAAATACAAAGGAGGATCTGTAACGTGGTTGATACTGACTTGGCAGACCGGTTGCAGCCGCTCTCTCACCGGCGTGATGTGGCTTCCCTGTGCCTCTTCTACAAGTACTTTCATGGCTTCTGCTCCGATGAGCTTAGATCACTGGTGCCGCCTAAGCACGAATTTACACGAGATACTAGATTAGCAACTAGGTCCCACCCTTTTACAGTTAAACAAATAAGATGTAACCGTAAATTCTACTCCAACAGCTTCTTTTCTCGCGCTTCCCGCCTGTGGAACTCCCTTCCACAACTCTGCTTTCCCGACAGTTACAATCTCCAGGTGTTTAAATGTAGGGTCAATAGACACCTCCTATCACACTAACTCCCAACTATTCTCACAACACTCTCATCTACCCAACCCTCATTCTCGGTATCCTCACCCGCCTATCACCCACCCTCTGTTATTTCCTATATTTAATCAGCCTTTCTCCACTCTACGTAGCCCCCTGCACAGTAGTGGCAGTGACATGCCTTGCTCGGGGTGAAACGCTTATAAAAAAAAAAAAAAAAGTTAAGAACAACTGATTATCTAAAGATGACAAATGTTCGCATATTTTGGCTTGGGATATTTGTTTCTTCGACCAAATCCACAAATTTATTTTACTCATGCTAAATCTCTAAAAAAAAAAAAAATACCATTCACTATTTGTTTGTTTATCGCTAACATTGAATGTGCAAAGATTATTCAAATTTTAACAATAAAAATATCAAGTTGATGTTAAAAATTACCGCAAAAAATGTCGAGTTATTTAAACCGAGAACACTAACCATGGGTTAGTGTATCCCAGCGCAAGTGACGCCATTTTAATTATAATTTTTAGTACCTGATTTTCATACCTAAATAATGTCTTTCAGTTCTTATTAATCTTAACTCAAAGGACAAAGTTCGAAGTACCTGTATGTAAAATATTTCAAATAAAGATTTGATTTTTTTTTTTTTTGATATTTTCAAAATCGGGTATGATATACCTATGGTTTGTAGTGGTGTAACTTTAATTAATGGTTAGTGTTCCAGGGTTAAAATGGAATGATATATTATGATATGTTTTTTTTTTTTTTTTTTTTTAATCATCTCACCCCAAGCAAGGCATTCCACTGCCACTATTGCGCATGGGGCTACATAGGGGAAGATAAAGAGAAGGAGTGGTTAGACATAGGGAATGTCAGGAGGAAGATGACAGATGAGTAAGGATAGCGAGGATGAGAGTTGGGCAGATGGGAAGAGTGCTTGATATAATGGGAGCAGGTTAGTGTGTTAGGAGGTGTCTATTGACCTTACATTTAAACTCCTGGAGATTGTAGCCGTCGGGGAAGCAATCGTTTGGAAGAGAATTCCACAGTCGGGAAGTGCGAGGAAAGAAACTGTTGGAGTAGAAGTTACGGTTGCATTTTATCGGTTTCACTGTAAAAGGGTGGGATTTACTTGCTAATCTAGTATCTCGTTCAAATTATGTCTCTAATTTGATTTTATTTACAGTTTTTCTAGTTGAATTGTTCAAGTATTATGCATATGATACATGTGGGTGACGCTCCGTGAATCTCTGTTCATGAGCTGGAGTAGTAGGGCATCATCCTGACTGGATATGGAAAGTGTGGTGTTTGTTAGTTTTTTATTATAGAAGGACAAAGCACATCTAGATATTGGGAAGACCGCCTGAGGAGATTGAGGTACCTGACAACTTTATTTTCCGTCCCCTCATTCAGGTTCTCCTTGGTAAAAACTTCACACCATATCGTGCATATTTGCCTGTGTTGTATGCACTCGGTAGAGTGGGTATCATCCTAGTATGATGGACTGTTTTGTCTTTAACCACTAATCAAGGACAAAATGCTACTAAAATGAAAAGGGTTATTTTGTGTTAGAGAATATAAGAAGTAATATAATATTAAGAAGCAAGAACAATAAAAGATTAGGGATTAAGAAAATTGAGAATATAAGAATAACATTATGAAGAAGACAGAACAATTAAAGAACAAGAATTAAGAAGACAGAAGAGAACGTTTAACATTCCATTTAGATTTTCAAGATCAATTTGAGAATATAAGAATAACATTATGAAGGAAGGAGAACAAGAAAAGAATAAGAATTAAGAAGACAGAAGATAATGATTATCATTCCATTTAGATTTTTAAGATCAATTTGAGAATATAAGAATAACAATATGAAGGAAGGAGAACAATAAAAGAACAAGACTTAAGAAGACAGAAGATAACGATTAACATTCCATTTAGATTTTCAAGATCAATTTGAGAATATAAGAATAACATTATGAAGGAAGGAGAACAATAAAAGAACAAGAATTAAGAAGACAGAAGAGAACGATTAACATTTCATTTAGATTTTTAAGATCAATTTGAGAATATAAGAATAACAATATGAAGGAAGGAGAACAATAAAAGAACAAGACTTAAGAAGACAGAAGATAACGATTGACATTGCATTTAGATTTTTGAAGATCAAACTTGAATGAAAAGCAAGATGACAGAAGAGAATTTCACAAGCGAGAAACTGGTAGCATTAAACTAACGGCTATAGCTAATCATTTCAACTATAAAATAATGAGACATTTGCGTCAATCTAATACTGCTTTCAAATTCATAAAGTCTACCGATGAAAAGTTCATTATAACGAATACCAAATACTTATCGAAAAGACGGAGAAAAGTTACGTCTCGTTAGGGGGAAAGGGACTGAAGCGAAATGCCAGATCAGAACCAATAACATTGCAGATTATTATTTGAATTCTTTCAAGAATCTGTTTCGATATAGCAAGACCACCCGACCATATTAAAAGCATGGATAAATGGTAGACTTATAAATATGTAAAATAAATTCTAGCGGAAAAATATTGTCTAGCCCGACATTGTGAAACATCTTTCCTATCAGCAGACCTAGCAATTGATTCAATAAAAAAATTCCAATTTAATGTCAGTGGACAATGTGAGTCCGTATCCTACGTCACTTTGTTGACAATCTGCTATCTCAAAATGATAATAATGATATAATGAATAATGATAACTGGTGCTTATGTAAAAATTATGGACTCAAAGTCGACTAGAAATAATATCACCACGAGAGAAAGTAGGAGAGAGATCAAAATCTTATTTAATTTTAATATCGAAAGGAGACATCACCGTAGTTAAAAACGAAACGAGATGATGTAGCCAGATAACTACTTAGATAGGAGACCTCTTGGAAAACGCCGGGCACTGTATATATATATATATATATATATATATATATATATATATATATATATATATAGTATAGGGTAGGTAAGGATGCTATAGAATTCCGTATCCAAAAAAGCGTATTCATAAAAAAGTGCTCATTAGAAAGATAGGAGACCTCTTGGAAAACGCCGGGCACTGTGTATATATATATATACAAATCTACCATCCGCCCGTGTATTGAATATTGCTGCCATATCTGGTCGGGTGCCCCTGCTGCTCTCCTTGGGCTTCTTGACAAAATACAAAGGAGGATCTGTAACGTGGTTGATACTGACTTGGCAGACCGGCTGCAGCCGCTCTCTCACCGGCGTGATGTGGCTTCCCTGTGCCCCTTCTACAAGTATATTCATGGCTACTGCTCCGATGAGCTTAGATCACTGGAGCAGCCTAAGCACGAATTTACACGAGATACTACATTAGCAACTAGGTCCCACCCTTTCACAGTTAAACAAATAAGATGTAACCGTAAATTCTACTCCAACAGCTTCTTTTCTCGCGCTGTGGAACTCCCTTCCACAACTCTGCTTTCCCGACAGTTACAATCTCCAGGTGTTTAAATGTAGGGTCAATAGACACCTCCTATCACACTAACTCCCAATTATTCTCAGAACACTCTCATCTACCCAACCCTCATTCTCGGTATCCTTACCCGCCTATCCCCCACCCTCTGACATTTCCTATATTTAATCATCCTTTCTCCACTCTACGTAGCCCCCTGCGCAGTAGTGGCAATGACATGCCTTGCTCGGGGTGAAACGCTTATAAAATATATATATATATTCCCTTTTATTCCCTTTTATCAATAATTATGCCTTTTTAAGTAAAGGTTTTTTTTTTAATACTTCAACGTTTTGGGGAAATTAGATTTTTGAATTTGTCCAGCGTCTGTAATATTTAAAAAAAATTTTTTCTTTAGTTTCTTTCTTTTTCCCTCCCTTCCTTCTTTTATCTCTCTTACCAACTTTTTTCCGTGTTGCTTTAAATGACGTCGATTCAACACGGCTGTCTGTTAATTTTTAGTTACATTCTCCCCTTTTTTTTGCGAACCCAGACGATGTCAATTTTTTTCTTTTCTTATTTATTTGATTTTATTCTATCCTTTTCTTTTTCTTTTTCCTTTTCTTTTTCTTTCCCTTTATTTTTATTTTATTTTATTTTATTTTATTATTTATTTTTTAATTTCTTTGCAATCTATTTAAAAAGGAAAAGTAGACTAATTTTTCTCCAGTTTCTGAAAGGTTTTTTTCTGTTGCTGAGGTGATGTGTCGCTCCCCGTGGGGATCGTCATATCGAAATGGCCATTCAACATCTTTGAATTAATCCTTTTTTAATATATATATATATATATATATATATATATATATATATATATAGTATAGGGTAGGTAAGGATGCAATAAAAGCGTATTAATAAAGAAGTGGTCAATAGAAAGTATAGCGAATAATATTTATTTAGAATTTATAAAATAAATATGTTATAATATCACTACAAAAGTAGCTATTTTGTTTCAACACTATCTGTATATAGCGTCGAAACAAAATAGTTACTTGTGTAGTGATATTATAACATATAAATATGTTATAAATTCTAAATAAATACTATTCGGTCTACTTTGTATTGAGCACTGTTTTTAAGAATAGTGTTTTTTTTAGATACGGAATTTTATTCCATTCATACCTACCCTATACATTGTGTGTGTGTGTGTGTATATATATATATATATATATATAATTCAGATACTTCAATCCAAGGGAAAAAAGCAGGAAGGTAAATTCCAAAAAACCCGATCCTAATTAATATTAAAAATTTTATTTTAATATTAAAAAATGATACAGGAAGAGAGCTCCATGTAATAAAATATTACAGAGCAAATATATATTAAAAAAGGATTAATTCAAAGATGTTGAATGGCCATTTCGATATAAAGATCCCCACGGGGGACAACACATCACCTCAGCAACAGAAAAAAATGTGAGTTTCTGAAAGGATTTTTCTGTTGCTGAGGTGATGTGTTGTCCCCCGTGGGGATCTTCATATCGAAATGGCCATTCAACATCTTTGAATTAATCCTTTTTTAATATATATATATATATATATATATATATATATATATATATATGTGTGTGTGTGTGTGTGTGTGTGTGTGTGTGTACTGTTTAATTATAGAAAAACTGACTATCAAATACGGATAGCCATTAAAAATAATATTCAAACAAATAAAGTATATATATATATATATGTACACTAGTCAAATAGTGACTGGTTGGTCCAGCAGACTGTAGTTAAAAAACGTGCTTATGGGAAAACCAACACAAATAAACTAAATATGCAGAGGCAACAAAATGTTAATCAACAGAACTACATACCACTTACTACCCCGGTTCCGACCACGCAGGTATGTTCAGGACTAGCTTGATTGAAGAGACCTGCGTTGTCAAAACCTGGGTAGTAAGAAAGTGGTGTCTGGTGTTCTTATATATAACTCATGTTTACCCAATACAAGGCCAAAGGTAGTGGGTTACAGAGTTATATTAGCGTACAAAAGTCAAGTGTTAGCAATATAAATCTAAACCAGTCATTAGCAGGAACCGGAAACTCAATCCTAAACAGTAAATCAGAAAATAATGTCTATACGTTATCTTCAAATTATCTCTGAGGGGTTGATAACCCGTAATCAATCAATGTCTGTTTGTTGCATGACTTAAAAGGGAACACACAAAATGCAAGATCTCCGGATGAAAACAAAAACCCCTGCGAAAGAAGATTATAAAATATAACTAATTAATTTTAAAATATTTCACTGTATCGATATTTCCCCGATCCTGAGGCCCTCATATTTAAAACATCTCCAGTTAGTCTCGCTCATGGTAACGATTGTTGGTATCTTGCTAACTTCAGCAAAACGAAACTTAAATTTAAGGTCTCAAGAAAGAAGACATTCTTATATATATATATATATATATATATATATATATATATATATATATAATTTAAAATTTGTATATTTTGGCACCAAATATCATTTTAGACTTGTCAGATTAAATAAATTGCAAATATTGTGTCTGCTTATTTTTAATAAAATCCGTTCATATTCACGGATAATTTTTCGAGTATCATTATTGAAAGATGTCAGAGAGGAGTTGAAATGTTGACAGATGTTATTATCATTCATCATTCAATGTACCCAAGTACTTTCAATCTCTTTCCGAGATCATCTTCAGGGGTGTGAGTTATGGTTACGAAAAATAACCGCAAAACTGTGTTGCTAAAAATTACTGAATTTTTTTTCTCCTTCAGATATAAAGGTTGATAAATTGCTTGCGTTCATTAGAACGGGAAAATTATCCAGAACAAATTTTTTTTATATGTTTTAATATCATGGTCATGCACGTGTTAAAAAAAAAAAAAGAAAAGACTCTTCTTTTTGCAAACATTTTAGAACATTACTACATTATTCAAGGATGTGCGTTGTGGCGCAGTGGATATCGGCTCGGAACGAGAAATCGGGGAACCTAGTTCGAATTCCAGTTGAATTCCTTGCATTCACTTCCGTGCAAATACCCTTGGGAAAGGTATTAATCCGCCTCTTTCCCTCCAGTTATGGGTGAAATAATAGGACAGATTGGGTTCTATAGCCTTGGTCGGCAACCAGTCTACCGCAGAAAGCAAATGGCAACCTACTGCGGGATAATCTTCTGCCCAGTCAGTCATGTCTCTTTCGAGACATGATCGCCCAAAGCGTGTATCGCGCATGGCACTTAACTGACTGACTACATTATTCATAGCTGATTCTATTATTTGATGGCTTAAGTGTTTTAATGAATACTGCCTCGAAAATCTACAGTTTGCTTTAGTTTTTATCTTGGTGTAGGATAGTTGTATTATCGGTCATATATATATATATATATATATATATATATATATATATATATATAGTGTGTGTGTGTGTATTTTTAAGGTATGACATTTTTTGGGTTAAAAGTGCCCATTATCAGGAATAGAGAGGGTGTTAATATCAGAGTGGACACTGAAGTATACGCCACGTGGCGACTGTGTTTCATGATTGAAAGCAATATTCAGGCAATGTGAGTTGGGTGCTAAGCTAACTAATTAAATTTGAAGCCTCATTCATCGGCATATATAAATAATTGCCACATGACCCGAAGATTGCGTCCAAGCATGTAGCAAAAATGCTACCTCAGTGGCCACTATATATATATATATATATATATATATATATATATATATATATAAACATACACAGTACTGTGCAAAAGTATTAGGTCAAGAACTATTTTATCTTTTACGAGGCATCAGAATAAAGTTTAAAATCACGTCCATCCTAACACTTTTGCTCACTACTGGTACTGTGCAAAAGTATTAACACAGGGGTGATTTTCCTAAAAACCTCACTGACATTCAAATACAGAGTGAAAAGCCAAGTAAATTGCTAATAAATATTGATTATTTAAAACTAGGTTTAAAAAAATGTATTAAAAAGAAGTTATATTTAATTTTTCCTATTTTTTATTAAACAAGTTATTTTGAAACTACTCATTATTCTATTATCCTTGGATATGGCTGACGTTTTTTTTCTTCCCCCGTCTCTAATTGATAAATCAAATGTTATTTCGCAAGACACACTTTGGGAACAAATACAAGCTGCTTGGCAGGAGATACCATTAGATATATTGAAGAAGTTGTGATGTAAATGCCTGACAGAATGAAGGCTGTGATCAAAGCAAAAGGCTATTATACTAAATATTAAATTTATTTTGTAAGAAGTATTTTTTCTTGTTAAAGCATTTGTTGAGTAAATCAAATAAAATTAGTTTAATTAAATTGTTTATCTTCTGTCAATATGCCCCATAAAAGATAAAATAGTTCTTGTCCTAATACTTTTGCACAGTTCTACATATATATATGTGTGTGTTATGAAGTGTATATATATATATATATATATATATATATACACTTCATAACACACAAAACATTTCTCTCTCACATGCGCTCGTATGTGCAAACAAATTTTCGCAAAAACATACATATATATATATTCTTGTAAAATCCTTTGTAAAAAGACGGAAGCTGATGATGGTTCGCCTGAAATAGACCTACACTTCCGATTCACCATGAAATAACGTGTCTGCCTTAATTTTTCTTAATATATATATATATATATAGTAAGAACAAATGAAATAAAGCTCCACAGTTCGTAGAATTTACTTTTTAACAGTGCTCGATACGTACTAAAGTTATAATATCGCCTGATGAAGTTCTGAATATAATGCACCAAAACACGACAGCTCTTGTGTAGCGAAAACATATTTTAATTACAAGCCTATATAATACAATTTTCGATTTATCGCAACAACCATATCTGCTCTGAAATGTATTGTAATGTCAACAAATATAAACATGTTACGGAAATTAACGAATTTTAACGAAACTTGGTTATAAACAACCGACAATTTGAAATGAATTGTTTGAATTTTTTAAATCGATACTCGTATTTAAGTAGATATTCTGTTCTTAATTAAACAGTATGGCCTGATTATTTACGATAAATTTTTATTACGAAAATGTGTCTTTCCTGCCGAATGACACACATTTTCGTAATAAAAAAAGTGTATATATATATTAGTTAAACGAAGACATAATACTGAAATTGCTACCGCAGAATTGGTATATTCAGAATGTTGGACTATGAATATACATTAATTGTACAGATTTTCAAATCATCATATATTTTTTATAAAATCGAAGTTTGTCTATTTTATTTTAAAAACAATTTCGAAATACTATTTGATATTCTGAAATATAGTAAATCGGGCTCTTGAGCGACATAAAAATGAACGTTGTATGGCTAATTAATGAACACATTACTAACTTGTAGAAATAATGCATTTTCTTCTCTTGTCAAATTCAAAGATATGGACCCACGTTTTTATTTCTTTGAAGGAAGTTCAAACAGCTATACAACTCGAAGGAAACCACAGTTACCCTATCAAATGGAATGATTATCGTAGATTTCATAGCTAAATCCGCTGCTAAGAAGGTCGGTGGTCTGTGAAGGACAAGAAAGTTTTTCCGATCCGAAACAATCCTGCACATATATAAATCTACCATCCGCCCGTGCATTGATACCGCTGCCATATCTGGTCGGGTGCCCCTGCTATCCACCTAGGTGTCCTTGACAAAATCCAACGGAGAATCTGTAATGTGATCGATCCCGACTTGGCAGCTCAGATACAGTCACTTTCTCACCGGCAAAATGTGGCTTCCCTGTGTCTCTTCTAGAAATATTTTCACGGCTTCTACTCAGATGAACATAGCTCACTAGAACCATCTTTGCATGAATGTACTCGAGCCACAAGATTAGCAACTAGGCCCCACCCTTTTACTGTGAAACCAATAAATTGTAAAGGAAAATTCTACTATCTCAGCTTCTTTTCTCGCACTTCCTAACGAGAAAGTTCCTAGAAATGCACTCCTAGTTAAAATCAGAAAGAGACGTTGACAATAATGGTCCACATTATTAGGAAAGAGGATCTGAAAAATCAATACTCTGAGGATATCAAAGGAATCTCCAAGAATTTAAATGTAAAGTCAATAGTCATCTCCTATCTCACTAAGCTGCATCCTCTCTGTTATGCTCCTTTCTCCGTCCACTCCACTCTCATCAGTATTCTTTTTCCCACTTCCTGATGCCTCCTATAACCTGTCACTCTTTCTCATAAATTTCCTCCTACGTAACCCCTTGCAAAACAGTGGCAGTAAAACGCCTTGCTTGGGGCGATACGATTATAAAATGACCATCAGTATTCTCATCCTTCTCTTACCCACTTCCTGACACCCTCTGTAACCTCTCACTCTTTCTCATAATTTTCTTTCTATGTAACAACCTGCAAAACAATGGCAGTAAAAGGCCTTGCTTGGGGCGATACGATTTTTAAAAAAAAACATCAGTATTCTCATCCTTCTCTTACCCACTTCCTGACACCCTCTGTAACCTCTCACTCATTCTCATAACTTTCTACCTATATAATCACCTGCTCAACAGTGGCTGTAAAATGTCTTGCTTGGAACGACACGATAACATATATATATATATATATATATATATATATATAAAACCCTATTTCAACCAGAAGCACTAAACATGGTCAGGCAAAGATAAAAATCGCCCATGCATTAATATTGCAGAGTTGCACTTTCTTAGCAGTCGGATTGTAGGGTGCATGCGAATATTTTTTTTAAAGCATGATTCTAAGAATTCGGGAATTGGAAAAGGTTCTGCGAAATCTTTTCCAAAGAAAACTAAGGAAAATAGGAGAAAGAAAGCAAGAAGTAAAAGAAAAAAATATGAATCGATGAAAAAAATATTACCCTGTTTAACGGCAGATAAGACGCATATTTGAAAATATTTTTAAATTATTATTAGGCAACTAATAAATTTATTATTAGGTGTCTAATGAAATTTATAATTTCTTTTTGCAACTATTCAAATCACAATTTCTTGGTTCTATATCCGTGAACAGTATATTATCCGTAATACAATCACACTGGACACACTCATTTTTTAAAAAAAATTTTAGGACTGCGTCTACCAACCGGGAAACATGGTGAAATATATTATGTATTGCTCGTGAAATAATTTCGCATTTTCAAAGAACGAATAAAAACCCGCTCAAAACATACAATATATATATATATATATATATATATATATATATATATATATATATATTTGATCATAAAATATATACCTTTTTCTTAGGAATGACAAAGGTCTTCTGTTAAATTAAATCTTTATTTCTTTCTGAAAGAATTTGGAATTTTAAACAAAAAAATGATTGAGACAATGAATTTCAGGACTGAAGTAATAGTAATAAGATACTGACGTAGTCGAGAGTCGAAACTCATTGAGAACTGCTGAAATTTTTGTTAATCTTCCAGCATCCAAAACGAAACTACTCTATTTTCATCATTTGATGGAACCCTATCGAACTTCCATCAGTACAGCTGATGTTAATCTCGAGACGAGCAACTCGTTCTCTCTTTTCCGACTAAAATTTGATATGAAGAGGAAAGAGTATATTGAATCAATTCTGAGTTCTATGGGTCACTGCGTCGAGCTAGTCAATTTAATACACCAGAATCTATCTTACGTTACCAAAAGTACTAACATATGTGGTCTAGTAATTCTGCTATTTATTTAGTGATTCTTGATAAAAGCCAAATAAGAATCTGCTATGTTAGTAGTCCTTATCTGGCATCTCGGTTTCAGTTGCCCTTCCACCGTAACGTAACTTCTGTTTTTATAAATACTTTCATAGTAACTGTCGAAATTTTTAGTCAGTCTCATTCATAAATTTAAGCGCAGAACTAAAATGGTGCAGTAGATATCGACTCGGAAAGACAAATCAGGGAGCCGAGTTCGAATTCCAGATGAATCCCTTGCCTTCATTTACGCGCCAATATCCTTGGGAAAGGTATTAACCCGTCTCTTCCTTCCAGTTATGGGTTAAATAACAGGACAGGTTGGCTTCTATAGCCTTGGTTGGCAACCAGTCTAGTGCAGAAAGCAATGGCAACCTACTGCGGGATAATCTTCTGCCCAGTCAGTCATGTCTCTTTCAGCGCATGATCACCCAAAGCGTGTATCACGTATGACACTTAATTGACTGGCTATTGTTCTAGAATTTTGTGTTCCTTCTAAGCTGGAGGCTAACCACGACGAGATGGAACAGTCTAACCCATAGCTAGAATTATGCAGATGCTAAATTAATCTCTTATTTCAATATTTGTCTCCGAAAAATTTACCCCAATGTATAGTTTTGGGTTTGTTTTTTTTTGTTTTTTCAGTACACACCAAGCTAAACATAATGCCACTAAGTCTCAAGAAGCTGTTATAACTTAAAGCGAATTAAAACAAAATTTAAAAGGAATCGGAAGCCTAATCCAACACAGGTAACAAGGGCTGTATCAGTTCAAACAACGAGGAGGTGTGTGAACCGGACCATAAGCAAACTTATCTACTACTATAAAAAGTTTCAAACTTGATCTATACATATTTTTGGATCACTAAGAATACTTAATGTATAAACCACAGGTTATCTCTGCGGGTGTTTAACCCGCAAAGGTAACCTGCAGAAACCGAAACATGCAGGGCAGGTGTCTGCAACAGGAACTGGCTAACCGCCCGAGTAAACAGGTAAGTTCGTAAAACGAGAGTAATCGTGTATGAAAATAGCTGACACTTAACAGAAGAAGGTAATGTTGACCTGAGCGGCTATGGGTTCACAGATAATTTTACTAATCAGTCTCGTTCCTTTTTCCTGCAAATTTGATCACAAAACTGATGTAAGTACCATGCAGGTCTGTAGGGAAAGAAATTCGCATGGTTGTCATTAACAGTATATATATATATATATATATATATATATATATATTCTGCTATATGCGTGACTCTTCAGAAATGAATCGAGTTCTCTCGGTGACTGGCGTGTGTATACACTGCTTATATACAACACGTTAAAATTTCCCTTCTCTGATTCCATGCGTCGATGACTTAGGTAGAAGTGACTCCGACTGACACCAAATCCATCGAGTTTCGATCCCGGCCAGAAACAAGTGGATGCGTCTAGCCACACTGATGAGCTGTGATACAGCGAAACAGGCTTGTATGTGGATGACTAATATATATATATATATATATATATATATATATATATATATATATGTCCCACCCTGATTGAGCACTATGGAAGAATGGTAAACTTTGGAAAAACAGTAGGTACTCTAGAATCTACGCATCGTTCATTCAATAATGAATTAGAACAGTCTCAGTTACTGGTGTATGTTTACATGTTATATCACACGCTAAAAGTCTGTTTTCTCCTACCGAACGACCACAGCTCAGAGGTAGAATTTTACGTGTAAAATCTTTTGTACAATAAAGACGTAAACTGATGATGGTTTGCCTGAAATAGGCCTATACATCGGATTTACCATGAAATAACGTGTCTGCTTAATTTTGTCTCATATTTGCTCTATATGTATTTATATACATATATAGTTAGAGTTCTCTTAGAGAGTTATTCTACCACAATATGTACAGGATACTCCTTTGGATTCTTCTATATCTACACCACATGCTTTTATATAGATATATTTGGTGTATCGAGGCAGCAAATAATTTTCTAAACATAGGCTGTTAAATATAAGAGACAATGAATGTCTGTTATGTTTAATCATGAGCCGTTCTAAACGTCGTATTTTGTTGTATCAAATTACGACGTTTAGAACGGCTCGTGATTAAACATAATAGACATTCATTGTCTCTTATATTTAAAGGTATATGTTTAGAATATCCAGATAAAGAGAACCAACAGGTTTAGAATATGTCATTTTCTTTTTTTTTTTTTAATGTGCTTAATGAATCATAGAGCGTGATATAATTAAATTAACTTTTTTTATTTAAAATTAATTTACAATTCGACATGGAAATTTCTGTTTCGAGATTTTATGTTTTTGACATCACGCAATGTTCGGTAAATTTGTTGAAAATGATTTATAATTGAAAACAGAAAACAATATGTTTGCTTATTAAAGAGGTAGGTAAAATATATATATATATATATATATATATATATATATATATATGGAGGTAGGTAGAAAGTAAAGAATTTAGATCTTATTCTGATTGGTTAAATTAGACACACGTATAAAATATAAATTTTTCATTCCTTATCCACTCTATAATAAGCAAACATATTATTGTCTATATTCAAATGAAAATCATTTCCAAAGATACCGAACATTACTCGATGAGAAAAAAAATTAAATCACGAAACAAAAATTTGCGTGTTATAATGCAAATTAATTAAGAAAAAAGTAAATTAACACACACACACACACACATATATATATATATATATATATATATATATTCTAAACATATACTGTTAAATATAAGAGACAATGAATGTCTATTATGTTTAATCATGAGCCGTTCTAAACATCGTATTTTTGGCTTTAATTTCAGGTGAAAATAAAGACAAAAATTCTCCATCATTTAGATAATTTTTTATTAAGTTGGTTCTATTTAACAGTATATTTAGAAAATTATCTGCTGCCTCGATACACTAAATATATATATATATATTTATATTTTTCCTTTTTTTTTTTCTTTTCACCTAACCGGATCTTTCCTGAAGATCCGGTTAGGTGAAATCTAGGTAGGTTTGTTGGCGCTTTAGGTTATCTATTATATATATATATATATATATATATATATATATATATATATATATATATGTCGTAAGAATGAATTAACAGTTTTATGCATATATCGAATATATGTTCCTCAAAATTTTAATTAATAATTTCAATTGTTCATTTAAAACTTATGCTCTAGTATTATATAAAAAATTATTTTAATAAAGTAAATGGCCCACACAATATTTATTTGTTTTTTTTAACTCCAATATACATTAGTATACCATAATTACTTAATTCTAATTCTAACTTAAACAATCCAGCCTCTTTAACTGATGAGGTAGTAAAAAAATCAAATTAAAAGAAAGAAAAAACCTAAAGTCCAACCTATTGTTAAAAAGTATTGTCTACCCATTTAAACAATGAACGGTCCCACTATTTAACTTACATTCATTCACGCTTGGGCGATCATGTTTCGAAAGAAACATTATCCCGTAGTAAGTTGCAATTACATTCTGCGGTAGACTGGCTGCTAGCCAAGGCTATAGACCCCAATTTATCCTGCTATTTAACCTATAATATAAACACAGAAGAAACGGATTAATACCTTTCCCAAGGGTTTCTGCACGTAAGTGATCGCAAAGAATTCAATTGGAATTCGAACTCAGCCCCCCCATTTCTCATCCCGAGCTGATATCCACTGAATCAGAGCGCACATCCCAGACAAAATTAAGAAGTGTCATGTCTTGAAATTATGCCACTTTGTACCCTTTCGCGACCGAAATTTTCAACTCCATAGTTCAACCTAATTCTCACTTTTGATTGAGCAATATTGTCACACCTACAAGCATATTGTTTAACTTCCTCCAACTACCACTCCTTAATTTTCTAAATAACCATGAATTCATCTTATATTTTCTAAATAAATTATTTCCACCATTTACTTTTAAATATCACCTGAAGAAGAACAGTATTGTTCTGAAATATGAAAATTTTTGTGTAGTGATATAATGCTTTTATAAACCATTGTAACAAAATATATATATATATATATATATATATATATATATATATATAATATAAAATACATAAATAAGTTTATTAAATTAATGTATGTAATTGTAATTAGGATTTTTACTTGTACATAATTTATTATATATTTATGTGTGTTTTAAAAGGATTTTATAGTACTTTGTGTGTATATATATATATATATATATATATATATATATATATATTCCTAATTTTATTTTGGTGGGGAACGATTTTAAATTTGTACATATTTGTAGGTACTTGCATATATAAACGGATTTTTTTTCTTTTGATAAATTCTTAGACGAGTTTTTATCTTCATATATTTTTTTTTAGAAACGACTTAAAATTATATATATTTGTAGATATTTATTTATTTTTAAACGAATCGTGATTAATTCTTTGTCGAAGGTTTTTATTATTTTTTTATATTTTTTTTAAATAATAGCCATATAACAAGTAAATTACTTAATATATTTTAGGACGAGTTCATGTTCGGTTCGCCACTTGATGTAAATTGGCTGTCTGTCGCCAATAGAAAGCGTTTGTGAAACTTTGTACGGGGCCAAAATATTATAAATTTTTTCCAGTATCTGAAAGCGCTTATCGAAGGTGGACCAGAAACTGTTCATCTCTGGTCGGGTCGGCGCGGTGATGGGGGGGGGGGGGGTATGATGTTGAGAGACCCGAAAACCCCTAGTGATCCACGCAAAAACATCACTGACGACACCCTCTACCGCCCCCACTACGGTGCGTATGTTTAAATAGTATATACAAGTGTGTTCTCGTTAAATTGTTCATAAATTTTAATAAATATATTGAACTTGGTATCATATATATTTTTTTTTATAAGCGTTTCACCCCGAGCAAGGCGTGTCACTGCCACTACTGTGCAGGGGGCTACGTAGAGTGGAGAAAGGCTGATTAAATATAGGAAATGACAGAGGGTGGGTGATAGGCGGGTAAGGATTTGGGTAGATGAGAGTGTTGTGAGAATAGTTGGGAGTTAGTGTGATAGGAGGTATCTATTGACCCTACATTTAAACACCTGGAGATTGTAACTGTCGGGAAAGCAGACTTGTGGAAGGGAGTTCCACAGGCGGGAAGCGCGAGAAAAGAAGCTGTTGGAGTAGAATTTACGGTTACATCTTATTTGTTTAACTGTAAAAGTGTGGGACCTAGTTGCTAATCTAGTATCTCGTGTAAATTCGTGCTTAGGCGGCACCAGTGATCTAAGCTCATCGGAGCAGAAGCCATGAAAGTACTTGTAGAAGAGGCACAGGGAAGCCACATCACGCCGGTGTGAGAGCGGCTGCAGCCGGTCTGCCAAGTCAGTATCAACCACGTTACAGATCCTCCTTTGTATTTTGTCAAGAAGCCCAAGGAGAGCAGCAGGGGCACCCGACCAGATATGGCAGCAATATTCAATACACGGGCGGATGGTAGATTTGTATATGTGCAGAATAGATTCAGGTGGGAAAAATTTCCGGGCCCTGCACAGGGAGCCGACTTTCATAGCAGCAGATTTGGCAATGGATTCGATATAGTCATTCCATTAAGTTCTGAATAAGGGTAAAAAGATAATGTAAGTGCCATTACGTGGACACCGAAATCAACGCCGAATGGCAACAAGCTGTTTCATGCTTCAGTCCATCTGTGTTGGTTTAACTAATTACATATATTGGTACAATGGTCTATTATGGATAGCACTCTCGATTGAATTATTCTGACGGTTGATTATTAAACAGCCTACTTACATAAGCTCTGTCACTGATATTGACCACTACTACTTCTTACATGTGCCCAATACTTTCAGGGCGTAGGCGATCATGACTTTCCAAGTCTCCCTATCCCTAGTGGCTCTTAGCACGCCTTCTCCTGTTATACCACCAAAACCCCGCTCTAGCCCATAAATCTAGAATATAAATGTATAGAAACTAGTATGGGCACAAAATGAGGGATCAGTTTATATATTAATTATCATATAGAATTGATCCCCCACTTTATATCCACATTATAATTTCTTATAAACAGTTGACATCTATCTTCTTCTATGTGCCCTCTCCTTTCAGGACGTAGGCGATCATGGCTTTCCAAGTCTCCCTATCCCTGGTGGCTCTTACCACGGTTTCTCCTGTTACACCACGCAACCCTCGTTCAGTCATCCACCTGATTAGGTCCGTCAAATACGTTATCCACTGCTTTCCCCCGTCTCTTTTTCCTTCTATCTGGCCTGTTAGTATCAGGTTCTACAAGCCCTCCTTCCTTATTGCATGTCCCAGAAACTTTAGTTGACTCTTGCTGATTCTCAGTATTAATTTCCTTTTCGTTTTCATCCTTTCCAAAACCTCATGATTGCTCACATGCTCGGTCCATGATATTCGCAGCATCCTTCTGTAGAACCATATTTCAGTTGCTTTAAGTTTTTCCTTAATCTTCGAAGATGTTGTCCATCATTCACTGCCATATTGAAGAACGGACATCACATAGCAATTCAGGACTCTCTTCTTTGTTTCTATCAAAATTGACATGTTTCTTAATATGTTACTCAACTTCTGGAATACTTCCTTCGCCATGCCAATTCGTTTTCGGATCTCTGTAAAACTATATGTTATTTATCTATTTATCTCTCTCTTATTTATCTATTTATCTCTCTTTATCTTTTTATCTTTATCTCTTTATCTATATCTATTTATCTCTCTCTCTCTCTCTTTCACTCTATATATATTGCAAAGATGTATACGTTCGTTTACAGAAGCGTATGAGAAGTTGGAAAAGGTTGATTTTCTCCTTTAATCGAATTCTTCTTGTTAATTTTCCCCGCATCCAAAACGAAACTGCTCTATTTTAATCATTTGATGGAACCCCAACGAACCATCGAACTCCCATCGGTATAGTTGACACTAACCTCGAGACGAGTAACTCATTCTATCTTTTCGGACAAAAATTGACGCTGGTATGAAGAGGAAAGAGTATACTGAATCAATTCTGAGTTCTATGGGTCACTGCGTCGAGCTAGTCAATTAATACACCAGAATCTATCTTACGTTACCTCTCAACCTTCATTTTTTAAAAAAAAATACTAACATATGTGGTCTAGTGGTTCTACTATTTATTTAGAGATTCTTGATAAAAGCCAAATAAAAATCTGCTATGTTAGTAGTCTTTATCTGGCATCTCGGTGTCAGTCGCTTTTCCACTAATGTAACGTAACTTCCATTTATAATAAATACTTTGTTGAACTTTCCTCTTTGGTAGGCACACTTTATGAATTTAAGCGCAGTACTAAAATAGTGCGTTGTGGCGCAGTGGATATCGGCTCGGAACGAGAAATTGTGTAGCCGAGTTCGAATTCCAGCTGAATTCATTCATTTCACTTACGCGCAAATACCCTGCCCAGTCAGTCATGTCTCTTTCGTGACATGATCGCCCAAGCGTGTATCACGTATGGCACTTGACTGACTGACTGACTAAAATAGTGCAGTGGATATCGACTCAGAACGACAAATTAGAGAGCCGAGTTCGACTTCCAGTTGAATTCCTTGCATTCACTTACGCACAAATACCCTCGGGAAAGGTATTAATCCGTCTCTTCCCTCCAGTTATGGGTTAAATAAAAGAACAAATTGGGTTCTAAAGCCTTGGCTATCAACCTGTCTACTGTGGAAAGCAATGGCAACTTAGTGAGAGATAAGCATCTGCCCATCAGTCATGTCTCTTTCGAGACATGATCGCCCAAAGAGTGTGTCACGTATGGCACTTTACTGACTGACAAGGTCTGATCATTTTACTGTTGAAATGGTTAGATGTAACCGTAGGTTCTATGCTAACAGTTTCTTCTATCGCGCTTCTAGCTTGTGGAACTATCTACTGAGTTCTTGCTTTCAAGTAAAGTTTGATCTTCAGAAATTTAAATGCAATGCAAATAGTTATCTTTTGTCTTAACTATCTTTCTATTATTTTATTCTCTCCTTAATATTTTTTTTAATCACTTCACCCCAAGCAAGGCATTCCACTGCCACTATTGCGCATGGGGCTACATAGGGGAAGGTAAAGAGAAGGAGTGGTTAGACAGAGGGAATGTCAGGAGGAAGGTGACAGATGAGTAAGGATACCGAGGATGAGGGTTGGGCAGATGGGAAGAGTGTTTGATAGAATGGGAGCAGGTTAGTGTGTTAGGAGGTGTCTATTGACCTTACATTTAAACTCCTGGAGATTGTAGCCGTCGGGGAAGCAATCGTCTGGAAGGGAATTCCACAGTCGGGAAGTACGAGGAAAGAAACTGTTGGAGTAGAAGTTGCGGTTGCATTTTATCGGTTTCACTGTAAAAGGGTGGGATCTAGTTGCTAATCTAGTATCTCGTGCAAATTCGTATTTAGGGGGCACCAGTGATCTAAGTTCATCGTAGCAGAAGCCGTGAAAGTATTTATAGAAGAGACACAGGGAAGCCATGTCGCGCCTGTGGGAGAGAGACAGCAGGCGGTCTGCCAAGTCGGTATTATTGTTTTTTTATATTCTCTAACACTCATTAAACGTTTGTGACTCAGTTGCTTATTACCTAACTTGGGGTGAAATGATTAAAGAAAAAATAGTCACTTAAAAATCAAAAACTAAAAAGGAATACCTTGTAAAATACAGTTTGAAAATATATGTACTGCATAAAACGCATATCTTGTAACATTTTTTGATAAAATATTTAAAAATAAGCGATATCTAATCTAATCTAAAACTAATCTAAACTTATTTATAAATGGAACTTTGTGTGTGTGTGTGTGTGCCCGTTACCTATAGACTCCGAAGCGGCTGAACCGATTTTCTTGAAAATTTACACAGTTGTACCATAAGCGTCTGCGAGTGTTCTTAGCTAGGTTTTGTGTCGAGAAACACCCGATAAATATCGAAAATCTATAATCGAAAAAATCGGTTTATAGAAGGAGTGGTCCGATTTTAATCGAATTTGATATACTCATAGACAAAGACATAAGAAACGATATTCAGAAGTTTCAAGGTTGCAGTTCTTACAATAGTGCAGAAAATTGATCATATATATATATATATATATATATATATATATATATATAAAAGGCAAGATGTTTGTGTGTGTGTCTGTTTATCTGCCTGTATGTTTGTATTTTTTCAGCCTTTTTATTTTAGTTTTTGCTTTGGGTTTGGCCTAAGTAGGTATAATTGTAGTTCTTAGTCTCAGCCATGATGCCATTTACTCAGAGGACTTATTTAGCCTTCAAAATTCAGTTTACGACGAAAAAAACTTATTTTATATCGATACCAGGAAATCAAAATTTCACTTACATTTTTCTTTCAGTCTACAGTTTCGTTTTAACTGGAAACAACTATTGCTTTTTAGTCTTTCGTGCCAACGTCCAAATAGTCTGAACTCCAGGACCATGGATTAATTTTAAAGTTTTCATTACACCCGAGCAACGCCGGGCTATACTGCTAGTTTTCATGATATATGTAACGGTTAATCTTTGCCTGAAGATTACGTTGTACATAACACTCCGAATCGTGCTACCAGTGAGGGATATGTATACTTCTTAATATATACTTAGTAGCTCTGTTATATTTCATCGAATATTATTTTATAAACACCAGAACTCAATATTCGATATCCTGTGTTCATATTTGTATATAAATATAAGATATCCATAGGAGATAGGCATCCTCAGATACGAGGATGCCTATCTACAAGGGTAGCTATCTAATTCCAATTGCAGACTCCTTCCCAGGCACACCTGTATTGTTCGACACCCACATCACGGGTGGGTTATGTGTTTGTTCAATACTCACATAGCCCATCCGTGATTTATATTGCAACTATACTAAGCGTATCTTAGCTTAAGAACGCGTTATCTGGCGTGAACAAGGCCAGGACGCTCAAACCCTCGGTCACGGTGATTTAGGACTTCATGCTATTGACGTTTCCCGAAGGGTCCCGTCTACTCAGTTTCAGTTACAAGGCATCATGGTATGGTTTTTAGGGGTCGTCTCCTCCAGACTGATAACATCAAAAAGTCACCTACCTTACAAATCGACCACAGTGGGATTCGAAACCCGGGCTTCTTGGTCTGAAAACGAACGTTCCAACCATTACGCCCATTATTAATATTCATATATTTTGCAAAGACGTCTATTTATGTTCATATTAGTGTCATAAGTTAGAAGGAGAACAATTCACCTTTAATGGAAATTCTTTAAGTCCGAAATCCCATATTCTTTCAAAAGAATTTGTGTCACAGAGGAATTTTTGTCGTTCTTGAGTATGGTTTTGTTCTTAATAAATTTGAAGTTTTTGTTACATTCGAACGGGTTTTGTATTTCGTCTCCAAACATGCGACGTTACTTTGCGAACAATTTTTTATATAAATTGGCGATACTGAATATGCGTTACAGTAACGACGTGCAGATGAGGCGTTGGTCATGAAAAAATAAACGATTTAAGCGTAGGCGTTACTTACCTCGCTTACTGCGTGCCTTCTTGCTTTCTTCCTCTGCAAAATAACAGACGGGGACTGTGTTACCGACTGTTCTCACGGAATCGTACAAGTCTTCATAAGTTGGGGGAAGAATTAATTAACAGCGTTGGCTTGGTGATCGAAGCACCAAATGTCGACAATGCTTGACAGACAGACATATAGATACACACACATACACACACACGCAGTACTGTATAAAAATCTTAAAAATCCTCTTTTTTTTTTAAAGATTAGTAATTATTTCAAAGTTTCTGTCTATATTTCTGAGATGTGGTATTGTAACCATTTATAGTATTTACATTGTTCGAACTGTTTTCTACAACTTTATTGTCATGTTCACGACGTTTCGACAGCTTTATGATCCAGCCTTCTTCAGGATCTGTCTATATTTCTAAGATGTGGTATTGCATCCATTTATAGCATTTACATTGTTCGAACTGTTTTCTACAACTTTATTGTCATGTTCACGACGTTTCCACCGCTTCATACTCCAGCCTTCTTCAGGATCTGTCTAAATTTCTGAGTTGAGCTATTTCCACTGTTCGGACTGATGTCCTCATCTTTATTGTCATACTGAAGAGGTTTCGGCAGTTGTACGCTCCAGTCTTATCTATCGTGTGAAGAGGGCCGGTTTGTACAACTGCCATAACGTCTTCAATAGAACAAAGACGAGGACAACAGTCCGAAGAATGTAAATAGTGTAAATATTTCAAAGTTTGTTCGTAAAAGTCTAATTAGCAGACATGGATGCTAGACAAAGAGAAATTAGCTTTCGGCTTGCCGGCCCTGTAGCAAGTTTGACGCTTACCCTGCGCCCGGTGTGTCATACTAATATTCTCAACAATACATTTATTATTTAACTGACGCACAGATAACAGATAAAATGGGGACATAATTAATAACTGTTACATTACAGTAGTAATAAGGTGCATTTACTAATATTCACTTGACAAATCTTTGCCTACACCCAATTACCTTCTGAAATAAAGTTTCTGTTTTTTCTAACAAAAGTGCCCCAACAACCTCTCTGGTTAAAAAGACGATGTCTTCCTCACTCGCGCTAGCTAAAAAGGTCACTCTTTCGCTCCAGCTGAAAACGTCACACTTTCGCTCCAGCTGAAAACGTCACACTTCCGCTCCAGCTGAAAAGGTCACACTTTCGCTCCAGCTGAAAAGGTCACACTTTCGCTCCAGCTGAAAACGTCACACATTCGCTCCAGCTGAAAAGGTCACACTTCCGCTCCAGCTGAAAAGGTCACACTTTCGCTCCAGCTGAAAAGGTCACACTTCCGCTCCAACTGAAAAAGTCACACTTTCGCTCCAGCTGAAAAGGTCACACTTTCGCTCCAGCTGAAAAGGTCACACTTTCACTCTAGCTGAAAAGGTCACACTTTCACTCCAGCTAAAAAGGTCACACTTCGCGCTAGCTAAAAAGTCACTCTTTTTCTCTAGCGAAAAAGTCAATCTCACTTTTTTTAGCTATAAGTGTCTCTCTGTCCTCTTTACCTCAAAGATATATCTCTCTGGATTAAAGTCTATGTCCGTCTCTCTCTTTCTGTCTCATTATATATATTACGCACACACAGCTTGTCTCAAAGAATGGATCCACACTTTTATAGTGTATAGCTTAAGTAAAATATTACTTTCTGACTTGTATACAAACCAAGCCAATGTACAAGACAATTCTGCATTATGTCAGCAGACGACGATTGGTAAGGCGGACAAAAAAAGACAGTTTCTGAAAAAGCTGAACTGAGTAGTCAGTTCGAGCTTCACTAGGTGGCCCATACTTTCAACTTTGTGCTACAAATATCCTTGGGAAAGGTATTAATCCGCCTCTTCCCTCCAGTTATGGGTTAAATAATAGGACAGATTTGGTTTTTTAGCTTTTGCTAGCAACCAGTCTACCAATGGCAACCTACGACGAAATAATCTTCTGCCTTGTCAGTCATGTCACTTTCGAGACATGATCGCCTAAAGCGTGTATCGCGTTATGCACTTAACTGACTGAATATAATAGAAACATAATAAAGGCTTCTACTGGGCATAAAGTGGGGGATCGGTTTTCTATTTTTATGAAGTAATAAACTTATCTTCCTATAATTACTACTTAATAATATAATACACATCTTCTCCCTCTAGCTATGAGTCAAATAACAAAACAGAATGGGTTCTATAGCCTTGGTCGCCAACCAGTAACCGCAGAAAGCAATGGCAACCTACTGCGGGATAATCTTCTGTTCAGTCAGTCATGCCTCTTTTCAGACATGATCGCCCAACGCGTGTATCATGTATGGCACTTAACTGACTGACTGAATGCTATACTAAAAAACGACTGGTTGGTTGATTTTGCTTAGTGGTGTATCAACGCCTCTATGGTATATTTAATTCCGAAATTGAAATATATTGAACAAAGTTTTCTGACTTCAACTACAGATAAAATCTTTTGATGGTAATTCTACGGTTAAATTTATTGTTGGTATTTTTTATAAAAATAAATAAACTACTTTTTAATATGAAAGTGTATTTTTAAACTTTAAAAATGCTTGGGGATTCCCTATTTGCCCACAGCTGGGACCCTAACAGGCGCAACCACCCCGCGTTCGGGAAGGACCTGGGAACAACAGCAATTAAGAAGTGGTCCCACGTTCCTATGAAACTCCCGATCAGAGGCCCTGCTGCCAGATGTAGTTTATCGTCACCCCAAGAAATAATTAATAAAATTTGAGGAAAACTGTTTTAGGCGCGAGATATCTATTGGGGGGGGGCGTCAGTAATCAAGCAGGTACAGAAATGTAATTATGTGAGTAGTACAGAAATAGACAATGAAAAAAAAAGTAGGACCGTAATCTGATAGCAGAGAGCAATAAAGAAAAATGTCTTTCCGAAAGTAAGTATTAAGATATAGGAAAATAACATTAAATTTTTGTCATGTCAAATCTCTCATATGGCAGTAACTGTTGAACAATTATCTCATATATTTGAAGATTTAAATATGCTATTTTTAATCTCATAGATCTGAAGGATGATCGGTGCGGTTGTAACGACCAACTAAAAATACCACAGTCAGTATATGTAAATAACAAGCAAGTTTTAAGGAAACTATTGATAACTATCCCCCCGTGCATTGAATACTGCTGCCATATCTGGTCGGGTGCGGCTGCTATCCACCTAGATGCCCTTCACAAAATCCAATGGAGTCACTTTCTCAACGGCGCGATGTGGCTTTCCTGTGTCTCTTCTACAAATACTTTCATGTCTTCTGCTCAGATAAACTTAGCTCACTGGTACCTCCCATACATGAATTTACTCGAGCCACCAGATTAGCAACTAGGTCCCACCCTTTTACCAATAAATTGTAAAACGCAAATCTACTCCATCAGCTTCTTCTCTCGCACTTCCCGCCTGTGGAATACCCTTCTGTTTACTTGCTTTTCCGACAGCTACAATCTCTCAAGAATCCAAATGTCAAGTCAATAGTTATATCCTATCTCACTAACTTGCATACTATCTCTCTCTCTCTCTCTACCTCTCATGTGCTCCTTTCTTCGTCCACTCCACTCATATTAATATTCTCATACCCTCTTCCTGACACCCCCTGTAGCCTGTCACTATTTCTCATAACTTACCTCTTATGTAACCCCCTGCGCAATAGTGGCAGTAAAATGCCTTGCTTGGGGTGACACAATTATATATAAATAAAAAAAAACTAAAAAAATTAAAAATCATGTGTAACAAATTATTTCCCACAATACAACTCCTTTCCCATAAACGAAATGTCGTTAGCCTCTCACTGCTCTAACGCTATTTACATGGAAAGTGCTCAGATGAATTACATTCCTTACTTCATAGCTAAGAGCCACCATGCCACGCCCATTGAAATAAACCACCCACATTTTCTTCGTATTGGTGAGAAATAAGCGCTGCTCAAGTAGATTCTTTCTGCGAATCACTGGTTTGTGGAAACCACTCCAAAGGGGATGTTTTCCCGATCACCACAATCTTAACGTGTTCAAGTCTAGAACTAACCGTTATCTTACAGGATTTATATTATTCGGACTATTGTCCTGATCTTTGTTACGATTTGTACGTCGTTTCGGCCGTTGTACGCTCCGGCCTTCTTCAGGTTCTAGGAATTTCGAACCGTTATCGTCCCCACATAACAGCGGAAACAGTGTCTCTTAATCTCATACGAGTCGCTCTCTGGCTTCGTACAGAGTTAAAGTCACTGTAAAAAAATAATAATGAGAGAACTGAAGTGAGGAAAGAGGGCTCTGCAAATTTCACACTTGCAAGAGTAGATAATATGAAATTGAACTACTGTGCGCAATTATCGATTACAAACTCATTTTTTCAGGGGATTAGAGGGAGAGTGAGTTCACTCCAGTTAATCAGATTACAGATTTATCCCGGATATAGAACATAAGGGTGTCAATGACAAATTATCATCGCAGACAATGCTGACGTAAAGTAGTACTTATTGGTTATCACACTAAGTGATGTCTTGCGGAACGAGGATTGCATGGTGTAACAGGAGAAGGCGTGCTCAGAGCCAGCATGGATAAGCCATGATCACCTATGTCCTGAAGGGACAGGGCGCATAGAAGAAGATATATGCCAACTGTTTATAAGCAATTATAATGTGGATATAAAGTGGGGAATCAAATCTATATTATAATCAATATATAAACTGATCCCTCATTTTGTGGCCACGCTAGTTTCTATACATTTATATTCTAGATTTATGGGCTTGAGCTCGTAGATGGCAGAGCGGGATTTTGGTGGTGTAACAGTCGAAAGCGTGCTAAGAGCCACCAGGGATAGGGAGATGTGGAAAGCCATGATCGCCTACGTCCTGAAGGGACAGGGCGCATAGAAGAAGATATATGCCAACTGTTTATAAGAAATTATCATGTGGATATAAAGTGGGGCTCAAATCTATATTATAATCAATATATAAACTGATCCCTCATTTTGTGCTCATACTAGTTTCTATACTGTTTATATTTTTATCTATTCTATTTTTATATTGTAGATTTATGGGCTTGAGCAAGTGGATGGCAGAGCGGAGTTTTGGTGGTATAACAGGAGAGGGCGTGCGAAGAGCCACCAGGGATAGGAAGACGTGGAAAGCCATGATCGCCTACGTCCTGAAGGGACTGGGCACATAGAAAAAGAAGTTATCTTCCTAGCCATATATATATATATATATATATAATAGTAGACTTTGATAAACAGTAGCTACTCTGGCATGTACGCATCGCTCATTCAGTGAAATGAATTAGAGCGGTCTAGCTATTGGGAGCGTATAATGATATGGGCTAAAAAGTCTGCCTCTTCCAGGGGTAGAGTCGCCGACTGACGCCATTTCGGTCGGGTTTCAATCCTGGGTAAAAAAGCAATCGGAGTCTAACCGTTCTGATGAGCTGTGATACGGCGAAACAGATCTGTCTGCGGATGACATATACATATATATATATATATATATATATATATATATATATATATATATTGCGGAAAGTTCCGAAGATTAACGAAATGGTTTTAACAACCGACATATTTAATTTGTTTGAATATTATATTTCATCGATACTCATATTTGAGTAGATATTCTGTTTTTAATCAAACATATTTATATATTTCTACCGGCCTGATTATTTACGATAAATATTGTTACGAAAATGTGTGTAATTCGGAAGGATTTTACGAGTATCGATTAAAAATAATGTTCAAACAAATTAAATATGTCGGTTGTTAAAATCATTTCATTAATCTTCGGGACTTTCCGTAATATATATATAAAACTTTCCCAGGTCACCACAAATTACTTAAACAATCAGATTCAATCTCAAAACAAAAACAAACAAGAGGAAAAACACTTTCCACTATCATAATGAAGCTTCCCCACTGCTTTTTTTTTTTTACAAATATTTTCATAGGAATTTTGATGAACTTTCCGTTATTAATTATGGCGCAGTACTCGAGTGGCGGCGAGGTCTCATCATTTTACAGCAGAATTAGTTAGATGTGACTATAAGTTTTATGCTAATAGTTGCTTTTCTCGCTTTTTGCACTCTCTTCCCGCTTCTTGCTGTCCAGTCAAGTTTGATATTAAAATAATTAAATGCAATATTAATGGTTATCTATTGGCTACTTAATTCTTATTCTTTCATTGTTCTCTATATATCCTATCATTGTTCTCTATATATCCTTTCACACTCAGTAACCCCTTGTGCGTTAGCGGATTTATTGCCTTGCTTGGGATGAAATGATTAAAAAGAAAATTAAAATATTTAAAATCGAATACCAAAACAATTACCATGTAAAATACCAATGAAAAGTACAAATATGTGCACTGTAGACAATGCAAATAATTTAACATAAATCCAACATTTTAAACAACATCATCAATCCCTGGAAGTAAAAATACAAACTGAAACAAATAATTATACAAATTAATTAAATAACAAACAAATAAATCATTAATGAACACAAAAAATTAAGTAAATGTATAATGATAATAATAAACAAAATTGTTTTTTAATCGTTTCACCCCAAGTAAGGCGATACCGCCACTGATGCGCAAGGGGCTACATAAGTGAGTTAAAGTTTCAGCAGGAAGAGAGCGAACAGAGAGACGAGGCAGTGTCAGAGAGAGAGAGAGAGAGAGAGAGGGCAAGAGAAGGTTGAGAATACAGGTGTGATGACAGTTGCGAAGTTAGAGTGAGAAAGGAAAAGAACAAGATACACGGGGTTGTGTATAAAGGACGAGGGAAAGACTGGAGTCAAGTGGATAAGAAATGGGAATTGACATTGCATTTGAATTCCTAGAGGTTGTAGCTGTCAGGAAAGCAAGTATATGGAAGGGAGTTTCACAGGCAGGAAGTGCAATAAAAGAAGCTGGGGGAGTAGAATTATGGGTTTCATTTAGTAGATTTAACTGTAAAAGGGTGGGACCATGTTGCCTGTCTGGTTGCTAGAGTAAATTTTGTGTAGGGGGCACCAGTGACCTAAGTTCGCCGGTGAGATAGTTACTGGAGTCGAGCTGCCAGATCTGGACCGATCACATTACAGATTTGGAGCATGTCGAGAACCCAGAGATGAACAGCAGGGGCGCCTGACCAGATATGAAAACAGCCATTATAAGGAGTTAAAAAAAAAAAAAAAAAAAAAAAAAAGGTAAATTTTTTATTTGTTCCGCGAAGGCCTTTACCCCCTCAAATCTTTCCAAAACATCCTTAATTCTGTGCAAATGTATATGCTGAACATAAATCGGTAATTGTTTATTGAAGAAACCTACATTTTTCATGCTATCGACCAGAAAAAATCGGACTATATCTCACCCCTTACCACCATTCTCATATCTGATTCACCGCTGAATGACTTGAGGCGTAGGATACTTATTTCGGCCTATTTACTTCCTTTTAGCAATTACTCCGCGATTTGCTTGGTTTCGGAACTCAATTTCCGCATAGTAATTGCAAAAAGGAAGTAAAAAGGCCGAAAAATCGGCAAACTACGCTTGAAGTTCTTCTGCAGTGAATAACATTTTTGAAGCGTGGTTACGGGGTGATATAAACAGCGACAAAATTTTCGATATTTTTCTGGTCGTTAATGTGAAAAAAGGTAGGTTTCGTCAATAAACAATTATCGATTTGAGTTCAGCATTTACATTTGTACGGAAATAAAGATGTTTCGGAAAGATTTGAAGGGGTAAAGGCCTTCGGGGAACAAATAAAAAATTTACCCCCCAAAAAAAATAACGGAATCCACAATTATTTTCTACTCAATAAAGATTATTAGGATGTAATGTGATGCCTGTCTTCCTATATAACAGCAAATGTTGGACAATTTCCTCAAATATGAAGGAAAGACTCGAAGCAACATAAATTTGGTTCTACAGAAGGATGCTGAGTATAACATGGGCAGAACATGTGAGCAAGGTTCTAGATAAAATAAAAAACAGAAAGGAAACTTCTACTTAACATCAGAAAGAGACAGCCGAAATTTATAGGACACGTAATGAGGAAAGATGGCTTGGAAAATTTGACACTCACAGGCAGATCGACGGAGAGAGGAAAACTGGAAACGAAAAACTTATATTTAACATCATGAAGAGACAACTGAAATTTCTGTGGCACATATTGAAGAAAGAGAGCTTGGAAAATTTGACACACACAGGGTAGTGAGAGAAAGAAGAAAACTGGAAACGAAATGGAAATGTACATATAATCTCAGAAAGAGACATAGTCTGTCTCTGCTTGGTATTAACTTACGATCTTTGCGAAGTGCTTCGTGGCCGAGGGATAAACCCGGAGGGAAATATATATTTGACTAGATGGTTTTGTTGTCATTTCGCGCTATCACGCGGTGTGACGTCATAAAACCGCATCGCAAACTTAAGAACTGCGTTTATTATTTTTGGTAACTATTGCCGTTGCCAAGCGGAGTTTTATGTCAACACAAAATAAAATCGTCGGTGATGGTGGATTTTATAATATTTCAGTTTAAACTACCTCTCTGAAGATGGCTCATGTGAGCCGAAAGCTTAGAAGAAAACCAATAAATAATTATCCAAATGTTGGAGAATTTTTGTCTTTATTTTCAACTGAAATTAAAGCAAAAATACGACGTTTAGAACGGCTCATGATTAAACATAATAGACATTCATTGTCTCTTATATTTAATAGCATATGTCTAGAAAATATATATATATATATATGTAAATAAGTATACATATGTGTGTACACGTAGGTGCACACCGAAATATGGGTATCTTGTGTATAAAGAACAGTGCTCAATGTAATATAACAGAGCTATAAAGTATATATTAATAATTGTACATTCTATCTTACGTTTAAAACACGACTCGGAGTTTGATACATTACGCAATCGTCAGGTGCATATTAAGGGTTCATAATATGCACCTGATGATTGTGTAATGCATGGAACTCCAAGTCGTGCTTTGAAAGTAGGATTTTATATATATATATATATATATATATATATATATATATATATATATATATATATCCAAATGAATAAGGCACAAAGAAAATATTTACAACGTTCAAAACATTCATTTAAAACAGTGCTTAATATAGAAATAGACCAATGAATATTTATTATAAATTATACTTTAAAACATTCCCAAACTACACACTGACGGTAAAACGCTGGGACCTAATTATAGTATTATTGTTAAAAAGGGAAACTATGCAATGTTAGTTTCTGTATTCACTGTTTGTTTATGTATTGTTTTAAATTTAAAAAAAAAAAAGCTTTCTAAGCGCTATTTCCTCGAGAATGATGTGTTTTCTCCCTCTCTCTGTCTTATATATATATAATGGATTCTACTTTAGAACATCTCCAAACTACAATCTACTACAAAAGTGTACATTTTGTTTCGGCATTGAAAGAACAACGTCTCATCAGGTATTAAACGTCATTGTTTTTAAAAAGATGAGAATTCACTTCCTTTTATTTTTAAAATGTTTTGTACGCAGGTCAAAGAAATAGGAATGATGAGAAACCAGAACGGGGAATCAAAAAGAGGGAAAGGACACAGGAATAAAAAATAAAAGAGGAAAAAAAGAGAGAAATAACTAAAAAGACATGAGGGAAAAATCAATGAAAGACGACTTGAGGAGAAATAGACCCCAGATTTAGGTAGGAAGTAAAGTATAGGCACATACCAACATCGGTGACCCGGCATTTAGGCTTAACAAAGAAGAAGTAAGAAAATGCACAGAGAAGGAAGGAAGTTGTTTTTACATAAGGAGAACTTCTGTAAGGAAATATATATATATAGAGTGAATTTTATATATATTTTTCTATGAGTGTATCAAATTTGACTATATATATAATCGAAAAAATCGGGTTATAGAGTGAATTGTCCGATTTTAATCAAGTTTGATACACTCATAGAAAAATATATATAAAATTCACTCTATATATATATATATAATCGAAAAAATCAGGTTATAGAGGGAATGGTCCGATTTTAATCAAATTTGATACACTCATAGAAAAATATATATAAAATTTCTCCAACAAAAATCTCGTTTACAGAAAAAGTCATTGCAAAATCACATTCGATTTAATATTGTGTAATATGACCTGTTTAATTTAAGTAATTTATAACAAAATCTTATGCTTGTATGCAAGTCATCTACCATATATATATATATATATATATATTATCGATTTTCTGCACTGTTGTAAGAACTGCAACCTTGAAACTTTTGAATATCGTTTCATATGTCTTTTTCTATGAGTGTATCAAATTTCATTAAAATCGGACCATTCACTCTATAACCCGATTTTTTCGATTATATATATATATATATTTCACTTATCTATCTATCTATATATATATATATATATATACATATATATATATATATATATATATATATATATATATATATATATATACACACTTATGTTTGCATATGTTTACGGCAGTGTATTCTAAATACAGGGATTGTAAAATTCGGCATTTGTTTAGATAAATAAACTTACAAATAAAATGAGATAAAAATAAAATATCTCGCATTAAATATTTAGTGGTTTATTTTATCTTTTTTTTTTTTTTTTGTTCCTTTCAAAATTCTTCGTCTGACACTAAAGTAACAACAAAAATTCTGAGACGTTTTAAAATCGTTTCGTCTTGTCTGGAGTGAGACCGTTCCACCTTTTGGTCGAATTTCCGAACCATTAAGCGGCGCATGGCAACTGTTATGACCTTACTTTCAGCCAAACAACCTATATTTCTCCGAAAAGTTCACTCAAATCAGGACTGGTCACAATAAAACGAAACGAATCGAAATAATAACATTTAATATAACAATGATGGTGAAGAAAAATAAACTCTATATTTATTTATTTTACAAATCGTGCTTAAGACAACTGATATGATATCGATACAATTTCTCCAACAAAAATCTCGTTTAAAGAAAAAGTCATTGCAAAATCACATTCGATGTAATCTGGTGTAATATGACCTGTTTAATTTAAATAATTTATAACAAAATGTTATGCTTGTATGCAAGTCATCTACCATATATATATATATATATATATATATATATATATATATATAGTAACTAAGTTGTTGAACTCTTAGGTTTATTTACCTTTTTGTTCATGCATTTACCTTTATAAAGAGTGCTCGATACAAATGTAGAGCGTTATATATATATATATATATATAAATGAAATGAATTATTTTTTATCGATTTATTTATTCAAACAATTCATTTCAAATTGTCGCTTGCTCATAACCAAGTTTCGTTAAAATTCGTTGATTTCCGTAACACACACACACACATATATATATATATATATATAATGAACTTAATCACAGTAAGTCAACACTAATAATAACAGACTCAGTCAGTCAGTTAAGTGCCATACGTGATACACGCTTGGGCGATCATGTCGCGAAAGAGACATGACTGACTGGACAGAAGATTATCCCACAGTAAATTGCTATTGATTTCTGCGGTAGACTGGTTGCCGACCAAGGCTATAGAACACAATCTGTCCTGTTATTTAATCCATAACTGGAAGGAATAGACGGATTAATACCTTTCCCAAGGGTATTTGCGCGTAAGTGAATGCAATGAATTCAGCTGGAATTCGAAATCGGTTCCCCGATTTCTCGTCCCGAGTCGATATCCAATGCACCACAACGCACATCCTTATAACAGACTAAACATCCGAAAATAATGCTAACTTAACAGTAATGTAAACCGTCTTGTAACCCGGCGAAAACTACTTCGTGGGTTAAATAAAGGAGAAAAAAAATTAAAGAAACAAACAGCGCACAAGAATACGTCTAGTGCCCGTTTGAAAGAAAAAAAAAACCCAAGACGAAACCTTAACAGCAAAGTGCTCGATACGAAAGTAGAGCGAGAATACAACACAAAAAATCTAGAATTGAGTCACCATGTACCGCGGTTTTACTTCTAAGGTTAGTTATAAAATTCTCTATTTTACGTAGTCATTGTAACTGAAACCGCGGTAGGTGGTGGCTCATTTCTAGATTTTTTGTGCTGTGTTTTATATATATATATATATACTACATATGAATAAAATACGAGAAGCCGTGAACGTTTTGTTTAAAGTGTAGATTTATTGTTGTTATTATTATTAATATTACTTGTATATTGTAAGATATACTAAGTGTTCATAATGGTATTGTCGCTACACAAGCCTAAAGTTGACTGTCTTCAGGCGAATAAACTTGTGACTTTACATATTGAGATCCGTTTGTTTTTCTGATGGCCAAAGTATCATGTATAAATAGATAGATTGTGGTGATACCGAACAAGTGAGGGACCGGATGTTTTCCCTCAGAGCTCCAGAAAGCAAATGACCAAAACTGGTCTTTGCGCATCTGGGCTCCACGCAGAAGTTCCGGTGGTAAACCGAAAATAAATAAATATCAAGTTACTTTTACGAACCTGTAGCTGAACTCTGGATCCCGATTGGTCATCAAATTGCAAAATGGAAACAAAGATTGTATTTTCATAGACATTCTTTTACCAACTCAAAACTGAAATTCCGAACATCCCTTTCTTGAAAGTATTGGGAACCGAAGAAAGGAAGTTTGAATCCACAAATAGATTTGAAATTAATATGCTCAGCACGTACTTCTTTCATCACTATTGAGCAGACTCTGAACTTTCACCTATTATGAAGGATGGGTGTTAAGGAGGCTTTTTGCTTTGAACATCTATTGAGATGATGGCTCTCATACCTCAAGTAGAACTTATATTCTTCTTCTTCTTCTATGTGCCTTGTCCCTTCAGGACGTAGGCGATCATGGATCTCCACGTCTCCCTATCCCTTGTGGCTCTTAGTATGTTTGCTCCTGTTGCTCCTGGCAACCCCCGTTCCGTCATCCACCTGATCAGACCCTGCAAATATGTTATCCGCTGCCTTCCTCTGTCTCTCCTTCCTTCTATCTGTCCAGTCAGTATCAGGTTCTCCAGGCTCTCCTTCCTCATTGCATGTCCCAGGAACTTCAGTTGTCTCTTCCTGATGCTCAGCATCAATTTCCTTTTTGTTGCCATTCTTTCTAACACGTCGTCGTTGCTTGTATGCTCAGTCCACGATATCCGTAGCATCCTTCTGTAGAACCACATTTCGGCCGCTTCCAGTTTTGTCCTCATTTTCGATGATATTGTCCAGCATTCACAGCCGTATTGAAGAACTGACATCACGTAGCAGTCTAGCACTCTTGTCTTCGTTTCTATTGAGATTTTCCTGTGTTAGTATTTTGCTCATCTTCTGGAACGCGTCCTTTGCCATGCCAATTCGCCTTCGGATCTCCGTGTCGCTCTTTCCATCTCCTGTTAGAACACTTCCTAGGTACTTAAATTCTTGGACTTGTTTGATTCTGTTATCCCCCACCTGTATTTGGCATTTTGGGTTGTATCTTTTGCTGATGACCATAAGTGACAAGAAGGGACTACAAATAAACTTTAAGAAAACTGAGAACTTATATACATGATCTATTGCTAAATATGCTGAAATATCTTAACAGAGTTCAAAAGTTTCTATACAGCCTTTTATGTGATTATTTTCACTTTACATATGTTCTGATGACCTATATTCCTTAGACACCCTCCAACCCGATCTTTTCAACTTTTCCTATCATCTTCATATTTCTATAGTAAGAAGTTTAATTTCCCAAGAACTGCTGCATTGTGGAAGAGACTCCCGACATGATGTTTTCCCAATTATTACAACCTTGACCTCTTTAAGTCTAGAATTAACTGTTATTTTTCCTGCATAGTCTTATAAACTACACTTTTTGTCCTTTCTTATACTCACACAACACTACACAGTAAACTATTTTGGGATGGCTCTTAGGCCTTGTATTAGGTGAATATTAGTATATATAAGGGGAAAAAAAAAGATCATTTTACAATGTTTAATTTGTTACTGTCAACAATATTTAATATAAAGTCCATGCATTATACCCCATCAGATATAATTTAGTATACTTATTTAGTATACTTAATTAGTATACTTAATTTAGTATACTTATTTTACCTAGTGCTATGAAAATGTACCCATCAGGTTTTATATATTAATGAGCATTTTCTTGGGAGTTTCCAATTTTTTTTTCCTTGAAGAAGTTTTGTTTTGTCACTTCAGGGAATATCGGACTGAACTACTTTTTCATCATAAGGCATATGACTTATCTACATGTGTGTGTGTGTGTACAAATAAATTTTACAAAGGTGCGATAGGTAAATTGTTGCCATTATATATTTTTTCTTATACTCACATAATACTACACAGTAAACTATTTTGGGATGGCTCTTAGGCCTTGTATGAGGTGAATATTAGTATATATAAGGAAAAAAAAGATCATTTTACAATGTTTAATTTGTTACTGTCAACAATATTTAATATAAAGTCCATGCATTATACCCCACCAAATGGTTAATATTCACTGAATTGGTCGTGTGTGAAACTCCCTAAACCTTATAGGTTTTATCCAGAATTATCAAAGAGTTGCCAGCATGTTGGAATGCGTGGATTTGTGGAAGAATAACGTATACATTTTTCTTGATAAAATAGAAATTGATTGATAGAAATGTATAACGTGACTTGTAGAAGTTAATGTTCAATGAGAAATTTAAGGGTATCAAGACTTCATAGTAGTATGTGTATGTATGTTATCGTTAAGTGGGAATCTTGAGAATGGAGAAGGAGGTGGTGAGAGAGAAAGAGAGAGGCAATAATAATACCATCGTTCGAAGTTTGTCAAGGCTACGTGATAATTGCTCTTCATCTTGACTCTCTGAAGAGTGTCGTCTTGTTTCGTCTTTTATATTGTTTAGGAATTTACCCTTGAATGTCATTCTGGCCTTTCCATTGGAAGACAACCATTTCACACCGATGTGTGAAATTTCTCAAGTTTTGTGTGTTTCAAGCAAAGTTTGTAAATTCCAGAAAATTTGTTTATTTCTAACATTGAGTCAGATTTGAATTTTATAAATTTAGAACTTGATTTGTTCAATACACTCTCAACAGTTTAGATGATAAATGTAATATGTGCTTCGTAGAAAAAATTAGGAAATTAATATCGTAATCAAAATTTACTTTTAGATCAAAGTTATGAGTCGTTTGACAAGTGTTGTCAGAGAAGTAGATTTAAATTTCCTTAATAGGGTATTAACTAAATCAATTCTTTTCCATCTAATCATTGCATTGATTTTTAACCTAAGTTTATTGATACTGATTAGAATTTAATTTTATACATGTGATAACCCTTGCAAGATGCATTCCGTCCACTTCTATCACTAAGTTTGTGCTGCTACTACTACTACTAGTACTACTACTACTACTCTCTCCACTATCTTTACCTCTTTCTTCTTCTAAACTAACCTTTACTTCTGGTCACACTAGAATTTCTCCATTATACAGCCGGCTGAAGTTGATAAAGCGGCTTCTGAGAGCCTGAAGAAATGATTATTCCCCAAACGTAAAATATTGAATTTACAATATATATATATATATATATATATTAATCACATCACCCCAAGCAAGACGGTAAGCCCACTGGTGTGCAGGGGGCTACGTAAGAGTGAATAGATTGGAAAAGAGAAAGCCGGAAACCACATCCTAAACAGGGAACAAGGGATGAGCCTCTACACCTGTTCAATAGACGTGGGTGTAGTGTGAACCGGGCGATAGTTCAGTCTCTCTACTCCATATATATATATATATATATATATATATATATATAAGAAAAATTAAGGCAGACACGTTTTTTCATGGTGAATCGAAAGTTTAGGCCGATTTCAGGCGAACCATCTTCAGCTTCCGTCTTTATTTTACAAAAAAATTTACACGATTTTACACGAAGACCCTATGTCTGTCAACAGGACTGAGCATCATGCCACACAAACAGGAGCACCCAGCTATGACTGTCAGACAATATTTGTAAACACATCACCTTTTACATCTTTCAGTGACACACGTGATACACGCTTTGAGCGATCATGTCTCTTTCGAGACATGACTAACTGGACAGAAGATTATCCCGCAGTAGGTTGCCATTGATTTCTGTGGTAGACTGGTTGCCGACTAAGGCTTTAGAAGCCAATCTGTCCTATTATTTAACCCATAACTGGAGGGAAGAGACGGATTAATACTTTTCCCAATGTTATTTGTGCGTAAGTGAATGCAAGGAATTCATCTAGAATTCGGTCTCGGCTCCCCGATTTGTCGTTCCGAGTCGATATCCACTGCACCACAACGCCCGAAATATAAATTGCTATTTACTTTTATTAACTTGAAGAAGTTCAACATCAATTTTTTTTAAGTGTGTTTCGCGTTAATCTCGTGAGAAATAAAATTTTTAAAAAAGCACTGGAGACAGATGGGTGGAGTGGAGTGGAGTATCCCCCCCCCCAAGAAAAAAAAGAAAAAGAAATCGGGGATTTGATCACACTTGACTAATTAAAAAATGAACCGTGCTTTTGGACACATGAAGCGAAAACAACGGTGTGACTATTGAAACGTAGACACGGGACACACCCACGGTCACACGTAGGCATAGTAACGGGAAGACAGACAAATTGTAAATTCAACTTCCAATCACGTCCCCAATCCTATCAAAAATATATATATATATATATATATATATATATATATATATATATAATCTCTTTATTGTTTTATTTATTATTAGTAGTATTATTATTATCTATTATTAGTATTACTAGCATTTTAGATGTTTTTAAGATTGTATTTTTATAAATAATATTTTCTTAGTGGGAGTTATTGTTTAACTATAGTTAAAAAAAATACTACTAGTGAGTATAATGTAATTTATGTTAGGATGTATCATTTATGATTTATTTTTCACCATAAATATTCCCCATAGTCGGTATATTTTTATTTAATGGTAAATTTATTGTCGCGTTTCTTAGAATGAATATGAGTGAATATGAATACGTTAGTTTTGTTTTAGCGGTTTTTTTAAAAATTATTTTAAAATCCGTTCTATCGTGATTTCTTCCTTTTTCTTTCCTTCTTTTTTGTGTGTTGCCCTCTTCTGTTAGGTTTATCTATTTTTTCCTGTTTCTATATTTATATTTTTTTAATTTTAGTATTTTTAATTATTTTAACAATATTTTTTAAATTAGCATTAATTTTTAAAATAATAGTAAGAGTAGTTATTTTTTCAAATTGTATTAAAATTATGATTTACAAATTTTTGTACCATAAATATATCCCAGTATATTTGAAATTAAATTTCATAGTTAAATTTTTCCACGTTTTTCTAAGAGAACAGTTAGGAGGTTTGAGACGCTGTTACGAGAAAAGGTGTCAACATTTATTTCTCGCGATACCGTATTTCCTTTTATTGTACCTATTTGTCCTTTCTTTTTCTATTCTTGATTTCCCTTCAGTTTTTTCTGTCTCCCCTTTTTTCTTTTTTCTCTTTTTCTTCTTTACATTAATCAATCGTCTATCTTTTCTTTATCCTTGCTTTCCTCTTTCCTTTGTGGTTCTATTTCGAGGGAGCGAGAAATTTTCGTAAATAACCGTTACAAATGTCTATTCTAATATGGACATGTGAGCGTCTATGCAAAATAAAATAAAAGGAATTTTTTTGGCGGGGATATTTTTGAGGACCAACTATTGTACCATCTGGGTCTGACGAGCCGCGATAATAACATCATGACGCAGTGAAATATGTATTACCCATTGTAATAATCTAAAATCTTATATATATATATATATACTTTTTATTATAATAGAGGCTGTTGTATATTATATGAAGAGAAAGACAATAGCGAGAGCGTCAGCTTAATTCATTCTCATAACTACTAGTTATAAAAATTTATTACCAGTTATGAAAGCTCTTTAACTGTTCCTTATTTCATTTTTTTGGCTATAATTATGTCGCCGGTGTTACGTGTAACAAAAGAAAAAAAATGATTGACCAAAACTCAGAGTTAAATCCCATACAAATATTTAATTTACGATAAACACAAAATGATATATATACAAAATTTTCAATTTTTTGCATTCAAAACAGAAATGTAGAGTTTACTACTGACAGGCGAAGTGTTTCGAAGGGGAAGGAAGGGTTAGTATATTTACTCAGTTAATTTAGTTAAGTAGTTTAAGTGCTATACTTTTTGTAAATCCTTAAATGTGTATATAAAGAATAATTTCCAGTATGGTCAATGAAAAGGTAAAAGAAAATCTATTTATCCTGTTAGTTCCATGAGGTTCGCTTTTAGGTTTTAGTTGGTCGGCAACTTTTCTTAGAGATGCTTTCGGCTGGATGCACAGATCCACGAATCGGGTCGGAGTTGATAAGGTCAGCAAATCCTGTTAACAACTAACTACACTTTCCCCAAAACTTATTTTTCTAGAGGCTAACACCTAATTTGCATATTTTTAGAACATTTCGAATTATTTCGATTTTACTCGGACATTCTACAATCTTCCAAAACGTTCTATTCCTAAGTTCTCTATTTAACAACTACTTCATGAATTAAAACTTTTTGTAATAATAAGAAGGACTCAATAGAACCTATTATTATAACATTTTATACATTATTAATATTATATATATATATATATATATATATATATATATATATATATATATATATATATATAAGGCAATCAGTAAGTCTGTGTGTGACTATTCCCTATGCACGCCTATATTTTTTAAGCTACGCCATTCAAACTTTTTAGGGAAACATATCTACAGAGAAGCCAGGTCGATACATACTTTTTGAGTTTAAGTTCAACAATTTTCCCTTTCGCAATTTTTAGCCAATGGTGCCGATTGTTTACATTTGGTCTGTAAAACATTTAAGATGGTTGCTAAATTATGTAACAGAAATCAAATCACACGTGTCAAACATGACTTTAAAAAAATGTGCCTTTATATTTAATTTTTATTCCGTTTTAATAATTCATCATTTGGTCAACAAAAAATGTAAATATTTTCTCCCGTAATTTTGAAACAAAAACAAACGCAATGTTGTTTACAATGTCACACAAAACATTAAATCACGTTTACGCAAAACAAAAAGAAAATAGATTTTTTAATGTAATCTTTTAACAATTTTTAAGCAACAATTTGTTATATCATTATTTTTTTTTATATATATATCTTAGTTTTAAAGTGAGGCGGCGACTACAGGCGCTCGGAAATCACAACACGCTGCATTAATCATCTAATTAAAAAATGTTCTGGGTGCACGGGCAACGCCAGGCAATGATGCTAGTTTTTATACATAAATGCATCCTCGTAACAGTCGGGTAGTGAAGAATATATATATATATATTTTTTTTTTAATCATCTCACCCCAAGCAAGGCATTCCACTGCCACTATTGCGCATGGGACTACATAGGGGAAGGTAAAGAGAAGAAGTGGTTAGACATAGGGAATGTCAGGAGAAAGGTGACAGATGAGTAAGGATATCGAGGATGAGGGTTGGGCAGATGGGAAGAGTGCTTGATATAATGGGAGCAGGTTAGTGTGTTAGGAGGTGTCTATTGACCTTACATTTAAACTCCTGGAGATTGTAGCCGTCGGGGAAGCAATCGTCTGGAAGAGAATTCCACAGTCGGGAAGTGCGAGGAAAGAAACTATTGAAGTAGAAGTTACGGCTGCATTTTATCGGTTTCACTGTAAAAGGGTGAAATATATATATATATATATATATATCCTCTCTATTATAATAAAGATCGTCGTTCTATGCATGGAAGAGAGGACAGAAAATGGGGAGTGAAAAAGAAAGAGAGAAAAATGTGAATTAATCACCACATGCCACCATAGGAAAAATACATTCTCAGATCCTGATTGATACAGATTCCTCTGTAAGTTTGTCGCTTTCTTTCTCACTCTCTCCCTTCCCCCGTCTTTTTTTTCGACGCAGATATTACTATTAATAATTAAGAATTACGTCACTTTTATTTCATCTCCCTTCATTTTAATAATAAATTTTTTTTTTATTTAAGATTTAAATTTTTTTTTCAACTCCATGTAATTTTAGTCGAACTAAGTTTTACTCGTGATAAATTAAAAAAAAAAAAAAAAGATACCCTAACATCATAAGATTTAGCTCCCATGAACAGCTAGGAATTATAAATTCAAATCTCTTAAACGGTCTATTCGTAGTATGAAACTGATGATTGCGTAAAGCATAAAACTCCGAGCCGAGCCACCGATGGAAGAAAATATGTATATTTATTACTATAATTAATAATTTCAATCTTTCAATTAAAAAAAAAGCCAGAAGGTGTGAGGACATCATAGAGGCGCCTTCGCGAAACTTCGAAGTCTGCTCAGTTAAGTGACAAAATTTCTACGCTCTCACACCCTGATTAAGCACTCTGGAAGAATGGTAGACTTTGGAAAACAGTAGCTACTCTACTACTCTAGCATCTACGCTTCGTTTATTCAGTAATGAACTAGAACACTCCCAGTTATTGGCGTATGTTTACATGATATCACAAGCTAAATGTCTGCCTATAGCTCAGAGGTAGAATCGCTGACTGATGTCAATTCAGTCGGGTTTTAGCCTGGCTAAAAGTAATTGGATGTCTAACCGTACTGATGAGCTGGGATACAGCGAAACAGATCTGTCTGTGGATGGCCTCACACACACGTATATCTGTACACACACACACACATATATATATATATATAGTGCATTGTAACAAAGTTGTGGAACTTGTAAGTTTTTTAACCTGCTGTTCATGCATTTACTTTCATAAAGAGTGCTCTATACAAACGTAGAGTGTAGTACTACTGCTACATCTAGACAAGATAAATAGGAAACCTGTCCTGAACTAAGCCACCTCTCCCAGCCCCTAACTCTAAGACTACAAGATAGCCAACAGAATCAAAATAAGCTCCCAACCCCACTTTCACTTAAAAAGCGTATTCACCACAAATAAATCGTTTTTCACCAGATAATTTTCATTCCAACTTCGTTCACCTGATGAGAAGCGCCTACAAAAGGTAGCTTTGAAACGCGCGAAAATTTTTATGTAGTGATACTATGAATTTATAAACCATTGTAACAACTATTACAATATATATATATATATATATATATATATATATATATATATATATAATAGCAGTACAGCCCAGCGTTGCTTGGGATTATTTAGTGGTTCTGTTGAAATGGTGATGCTAAGTGCTTATTCAAAAGTTCCAGTATTAGGTTGCCGTGAAGTATTGGTTTTTGTTGTATTTGTAAAACAGGATTTATTCTTGGACTATTTTGCTAATAAACGGGAATGATGTATATATAATTGGAAGAACGGGGGCGGGCATTACGGTAGCCTGTAATGTGATGCGATGATGTTGTGACGCAGAATTTGATGCATTGTCCCTGCAATATCAGAGGTGTTGGCACCTTGTAGCAAACGTGAAATTGTTATGGTATATAATAACGTAGAAGTAAAAAAAAAAATACCCGATTTTTGTTTTAATACAACTAATCGTTTCGGAGAAAAAAAAACGATCGCAAATATGCCACAGCCTCTGTGTCAAGTAAAATTTTTATTTGCATATCAAGACATCAGAACTTGATCTACCAGTGACTTGATTTTGGTCGAGTTTGACTGCAGTGTCTTGGGGAAATGCATAAAAGTGCGCAAAAAACCACCCGAAATTATGTTTGTCGTTGATTTTTGAAGAACCCTGTACATTGATTAGAAACATTTTTGTGTACATTAAAAAAGCGGACCTTGATCTACAAGTTACCCGATTTTGGTTGAATTCGTATAAGGCGTCTTAGAGGAGAAACGTTCTTAACTTCTAAGAATTTCGGTGATTTCTGCCGTCCTCTCTTAATCGATTCGAAAATTTTTTGCGTACATCAAAAGCTCATGTCCCAATCAACAATTGACCCAATTTTGGTTTAAATCGGACCTAGGTTTTCGGAGGAGTAAGGTTCGTGAGAAAGGAGACACACAAACACAGACAGATTATATATATATATATATATATATATATATATATATGATAGATAGATAGATAGATTTCTAGAAAGATTGATAGAAAGATTTTATTACAAAGTATTTGTCACTTCAGCTGAGCATGTTCATGGCAACTTTGGAAAGCTGGTTTTTCTTGCAAGAAACAATCCCGATGAGGAAGGACATCATAACAGCCTACTTAGGAATCTCTGAAGTCGCCATAAACCTGCTTAGCTAAAGTGACAAATTCTTTTCTCTGAAAGTATTAACGCTCTATCTCTACCACGATAGTGGGCACTTTACGATAAAAAAAAACCCTGCTTGTCAAAATACTTTTTATCAGGAAACTACTAAAAAAACAACAATCATTGTGCCAAACATTATCACAACTCAATACTATATATATTCGCAAGTTTCTTTCTGAAGACACTGACACTTGTTATTTCTTAAAATCTAATATCTTTTTCTAGTAATAAAAACTTGATTTATACGCCGCAACTTTTGTGGGAAGCAGGGCGGATGAACTGATCATGCAAGAGCATAATTCTCAATAATTGCTGTCATTACTGTTTTTGCGAACACATAAACGATTTGCTTACCGAATCCTATCAGTGACTAGCACTATATCCCGGCGTTGCTCGGGTGTAATGAAAGCTTTAAAACTAATCCATGGTCCTGGAGCTCAGACTCTTTGGACGTTGGCACGAAAGACTAAAAAGCAATAGTTGTTTCCAGTTAAAGCGAAACCGAAGACTGAAAGAAAAATGAATGGATGTAAGTCAGATTTTGATTTCCTGGTATCGATATCAAATAAGTTTTTTCGTCGTAAACTGAATTTTGAAGGCTAAATAAGTCCTCTGGGTAAATGCTATCATCGCTGAGACTAAGAACTACAATTATACCTACTTAGAGTCAAACCCGAAGCAAAAACTAAAATAAAAGGGCTGAAAAAAATACAGACGTACAGGCAGATAAACAGACACACACACTCACACAAACACCTTGCTTTATATATATATATATATATATATATATATATATATATATATATTATCGATTTTCTGCACTATTGTAAGAACTGCAACCTTGAAACTTCTGAATATCGTTTCTTATGTCTTTGTCTATGAGTATTAAATTTGATTCAAATCGGATCACTCCTTCTGAAACTCGATTTTCGGTATTTATCGGGGGTACCTCGACACAAAACCTTGCTAAGAACACTCGCAGGCGCTTATAGTACAACTGTGTAAATTTTCAAGAAAATCGCTTCAGCCGTTTCGGAGTCGATAGGTAAAACACACACACACACACACACAATGTTCCATTTATGAATAAGTTTAGATATTTTCAAGAGGTTTATCTTAAGTCCTATTTCTTGAAACAGTTGACAGAAGATATTGATTTTTGTTTTGGTTCAAGATCAGTCTGGTAAACTGGAAAGAGGGTACGCTGTTTTCTTGTTTGATCTGTTTGACAAAGAACGCCGAAAATCGAAGATCACAAAAGAAAAAAAAAATGCAATTTAATCATTGTTAAGAAAATAAATTTCTTTCTGGAAATAAAATGTCTAATCATTTCGAGAAAGAAATAGTTACTAAATAACAGGATTGAAGTAATGTCCGGATGTAAACATATCAGGAAATATATTTTAGGATCATACAATCCCGGGGGAAAGGGTTTACAATCCTTGACAAACTCCTTTCTTATTTTGAAATTCCAGTTGTGTGTTCTGAAAGTTCTTCCTGAATGATTGTTGTGGAGTAGTTTTCGCACTGAATGTAATAATAGTGCTATGTCTGTTGCTAATCGACTTAACGCACCCAAAATGTAAGGAACTTGGTAATCTTCCACTGTCAAGCTGACTCCTTAGTATTCGAATATCAACTGCCTTAGTCCAACTATGTCCAAGCTGGAACTAATAGTTCTACTGAACTTCAACAGAACTCTAAAGAACTCTCTAGAAGTTTTAAGATCTCCTCAGAAGTTCCCAAGAACTTCACGAGTTAACTTCCTGTTAACTCTTATTAATATAGGAGGGAGAGTCCATTATCTGAAGAATAAATGTGTTTCACCATAACAGTGATTGAAAAAAGTGTTGGAGAATCAGTTGATATAAAACGCCTGAAGATACCGAAAGGTTGAAACCAAGGTTGCGTAATCGACTGACATTCGAATGAACATATATATATATATATATATTTTTTTTTTTCATTTGTAAACGGGTTATCACGCGACCTATTTCAATAACAATGTACAAAACAAGATCACTAATAAAGAATGAAACTGCAGGGACAAAAATAAAATGCCCACTTCCAGGACTTTGTAATACAAAAAAAGTCATTTACAAAGCAAAAGTACATGACTTAAATCGTCAAAACAAAACATATTTGGGATCAATCAAAGACACTTTTAAGACCAGATGGTTCAATCACAGGTCTACATTCAAAATAGAAAACTTAACCAATTGTAGCAAATTAGCTAGCCACCAGTGGAAATTGAAATTAAAATATGGAAAAGACCGAGACATAACTCGGAGTATATTGAAAACAGCAAAAACCTTACAACGGTGCAAATTATGTAGACTGTGCCAGGAAGAAAAGTCAGCTATTATGTTATTACCAAACAAAAATGAATTATTGAATGAAAGAAAAAAAATATGACTAAGTGTAACCATACCATAAAATACCTATTAGGTTCATATAACCACAGATAAAAACGTTATAATTTCTTCTAAATTAAAAAAAATTACGCGTTCAAAAATTCCCCGTTACGCGAGCGTACTTAAAAAAAAACGGTAAAATCAGTTATTGCAAAACGCCTGAAGACACCACATAGTAGAAACCTAGGTGGCGTAATAACTCGTTTACAAATGAAGAATATGTAAAAATTCTATAATATAATTGTATTGAACACTTTTTTATACAGATGAGTACTGGTCTAATTTTATTATGAGAAAAGAAAAGATGGTTACATTTAACTATTTCGACAGTAAAAGTGTGGGACCTTAATGCCAATCAAGTAACACCCGTAGATTCATGGGATCAGGTAACCAGGGGAAAAAAAGCTCTTCAAAATGTAAATACTTCTAGAAAAGACAGAGGAAAGCCACATCATGTCGGTGAAAAAGTGGTTGAAGGCAAGTTGCTAATTCAGGATCGATTATATTGCAGACCCTCCTTTGGATTTTGTTGATTTTGAATTTAGGAAGCAATAATTTTTTTTCAAACAGGTTTTATTAATAACGACAAGGCCTGTTTGGCTAAAGTTATATTTAGTTTTTCTAACTTTCGACTAAGCTAATTTATGTCAGAATAAACTTTTCAAAATTATTTTCTTGTAGCCATGAAAATTCTTTTAACTGTCACTACAAATCCCAGTCTTTTATGGCCTATTGAACCAAATTCAAGTCATTTAGAGGTAGGGGCATTTACGACGGTCAAGCAGAATTTATACATCATTTTATTACCAACATTAATGTTGCCTAATTCCCTCGTATTATAGCGGCTTCATATTTAAAAAAAATTATAAAGAATCTAAATACACTAACTACTTCTATTAAATGTGAATCCAACCAAAATTCAATAATCACTTATATTTAACATGAACCCGAACAAAATACAGTAACCGCTAACATTCAAAAAGAACCAATCGTAAATACATTAAAATTTTATATTCAATACGAACCGGACGTAATTGCACCGACCTCTTACATTCAATACGAACCGGACGTAATTGCACCGACCTCTTACATTCAATACGAACCGGACGTAATTGCACCGACCTCTTACATTCAATACGAACCGGACGTAATTGCACCGACCTCTTACATTCAATACGAACCGGACGTAATTGCACCGACCTCTTACATTCAATACGAACCGGACGTAATTGCACCGACCTCTTACATTCAATACGAACCGGACGTAATTGCACCGACCTCTTACATTCAATACGAACCGGACGTAATTGCACCGACCTCTTACATTCAATACGAACCGGACGTAATTGCACCGACCTCTTACATTCAATACGAACCGGACGTAATTGCACCGACCTCTTACATTCAATACGAACCGGACGTAATTGCACCGACCTCTTACATTCAATACGAACCGGACGTAATTGCACCGACCTCTTACATTCAATACGAACCGGACGTAATTGCACCGACCTCTTACATCCAATACGAACCGGACGTAATTGCACCGACCTCTTACATCCAATACGAACCGGACGTAATTGCACCGACCTCTTACATCCAATACGAACCGGACGTAATTGCACCGACCTCTTACATCCAATACGAACCGGACGTAATTGCACCGACCTCTTACATTCAATACGAACCGAACTTAATTGCACCGACCTCTTACATCCAATACGAACCGGACGTAATTGCACCGACCTCTTACATCCAATACGAACCGGACGTAATTGCACCGACCTCTTACATTCAATACGAACCGAACGTAATTGCACCGACCTCTTACATTCAATACGAACCGAACGTAATTGCACCGACCTCTTACATTCAATACGAACCGAACGTAATTGCACCGACCTCTTACATCCAATACGAACCGAACGTAATTGCACCGACCTCTTACATCCAATACGAACCGAACGTAATTGCACCGACCTCTTACATCCAATACGAACCGAACGCAATTGCACCGACCTCTTACATCCAATACGAACCGAACGTAATTGCACCGACCTCTTACATCCAATACGAACCGAACGTAATTGCACCGACCTCTTACATCCAATACGAACCGAACGTAATTGCACCGACCTCTTACATCCAATACGAACCGAACGTAATTGCACCGACCTCTTACATCCAATACGAACCGAACGTAATTGCACCGACCTCTTACATCCAATACGAACCGAACGTAATTGCACCGACCTCTTACATTCAATACGAACCGAACGTAATTGCACCGACCTCTTACATTCAATACGAACCGAACGTAATTGCACCGACCTCTTACATTCAATACGAACCGAACGTAATTGCACCAACCTCTTACATTCAACACGAACCGAACGTAAATAAAGAAAAAGGCTACTTTTCAGTATGTACTAAATCTAAAAGCACTAACACCTTCCTTTTTATATGAACCAGACCCAAATACCTTCACTTCATATTTCCAATATTAACAAACACTCAATAGACAAAATACTTATTTTCAATATGTACTGCGTCTGATTACGCTCGTCACAAAATTAAGTCTTTAAGAAAGGGCGGTGGAGAAAAGGTCGTCATGATTCCGTTCTTCGTTGAAAGGATTATCAATACGTGTCTTGATCAGTTAGGACACCATCTGAAAAATCAATATGGCCACGATTGGTGCTGAAGAAATATTAGAAAATAAATTACATATATTAAACGTCTGATTTACTGTCCTGTGCACCCGACATGTCGAGGCGAGCGGTCAGCCAGGCGAACATAATTAACATCGATCTCTATCAGTGTCTTTTATGCCGAAACCACCCCACCAATTTAATCCTTGCGTTGGATTCCCTCGATAATTTGTCGGCGGCGAATCAACAGACAAAATCTGTTAGGTCTTTTTATCACTAATTTTTCGTTAGTCGTTTCTTTAGCTATTCGTCAGGTTGAGTGTGGACGGACGGACGGACGGAGAGATACGGAGGAAAAAAGAAGAAACCGCTTCGTTTGAAACCAAGTCACAGACACCACGAGTAGCAGAATTTACGGTTGCTCCTGTCAGATATATATATATATATATATATATATATATATATATATATATATACACGAAAAATCTAAAGTGAGCCAAAACCTACCGCGGTTTCACACTACGGATCGTCATGGAAAAGGCTCTTTTCCCTGACGATCCGTAGTGTGAAACCGCGATAGGTTTTGGCTCACTTTAGATTTTTCGTGTGTTTTTGCTCTACTATTGTATTTTAGTACTTTCGTATTGAGCACTTTCTCTTGTGTTTGGTTCCGTTTGGTTTTTTTTTCTTTACTGCGGAATCTTGAATGTTTGTTCTTGTTCCGCTGGCTTCTTTTTTTTTCTCCCCATTTATCCGACGACTTAGTACGCCGGATTGTAACGGATTTAGGTTCTGTTTGTTAATGGTTTTTTTCGAGAGTTCATATTGGCATAAATTTACGGAGTGCATTCTTACAGAGTCTAAATAGTTATTATTATCATTATATATATATATATATATATATATATATATATATATGTATAGGAAAAACTGCTAAAAAGTTGTAAGTTTAAAAATGTATTTTTTGACAGTATTTGTTTATTTCTATTATTATATTTTGTATTTCAGACCGTCCTCGGTCCTTCATCAGAAACAAATGATTTTAAAATTTAAATTAGAAACATATATCGCGAGAGCGTTCATGGAGGGAGATTGTTTACATCACGTGACGCAGAAAGCGACAGATTTTCTTTTTAAATATTTGTAAACGTAAACCTATCTTTAATATTACTTATAAATTTTGTTTTAGAGAAAAATTTTTTAATTGTATCTAAAAAATGTTTAGCTATTGAAATATTTATAAAGATTCAAAACACCTAAGTCCCTATTTAACCCTAGCCTGTGTGTATTTAATTTTAAAATCCAGTATTTTTCTTTCTTTCTGCGTGAGTGTGTAGAACTAAAATCGGAGTCTATTAGTAAACATTTGCAGTTTTCTAAAGTGTGACCCGGTTGATTGAAGTGAACTGCTATGGGGGAATATATACACACACACACACACACATATATATATATATATATATATATATATATATAAACTTATTTTATAAATGGAACTTTGTCTGTGTCTCTGTGTCCGTTACCTATAGACTCCGAAAATGCAGAACCGATTTTCTTGAAAATTTACACAATTGTACTATAAGCTTCTGCGAGTGTTCTTAGCTAGATTTTGTGTCGAGGTACCCCGATAAATATCGAAAATCGATAATCGAAAACATCGGGTTATAGAAGGAGTGATCCGATTTTAATCAAATTTGAACAACTCATAGACAAAGACATAAGAAACGATATTCAGAAGTATCAAGGTTGCAGTTTTTACAATAATTTTTTATAATTTATATATATAAAAGGCAAAGATGTTTGTGTGTGTGTGTCTGTTTATCTGTCTGTATGTCCTTTATACAAGTTTACAATTTTTATCCGATTCTCACCAAATTTCAAAATTTGACTTACATCCATTCATTCTTCTTTCAGTCTACGGTTTCGCTTTAACTGGAAACAACTATTGCTTTTTAGTCTTTCGTGCCAACGTCCAAAGAGTCTGAGCTCCAGGACCATGGATTACTTTTAAAGCTTTCATTACACCCGAGCAACGCCGGGCTATACTGCTAATATATATATATATATATATATATATATATATATACTGTCATGTCGTGAGTAAGAATAAATAACTCAACAACAGGAATAGGTTAATTGTTGTATTCCGTGAAAATAGTATTTACAAAGGTTATTAGTATCCAATACAAGAATAAAGGTTAATCGTCTCAACCGTCGTAAGAGGTAGTATGAGCAATGGGTACTTCCGGGTCGTCACCGGAAGTCTACGAGAAACTTGTCGATCGGCTGCTCGGCACACTCTCCTACGTAGATGCCACCATTACTTTACATAGTAATGGAATAGTCCATTATAGCCGATTAGGCGCGGGCGTCCCAACATTATATATATATATATAGTGTGTCCATAAAGATCGTATGCACTTTGAAAAATTTATAATTTTATTTGTATTTGTGATAGAAATATTCTGTAAAAGATGTTATAAAGTTTAATGTACTTAGTTTTAAGTATAGTTATTGAATTATTCTTTACCACAAAAGCTGCAACAATTTTTAGATTAATAAAAAATTATTTTAGTTTTTTCATAATCAATTTGATCCATGGCTTCATCTGACATATGAAAACAATCTAGTTCATTAGAAGATTTGATAGTTAAAATAACTAATGTGATTTCAGGCATTACTCTAAATCAGTTGGCAAATGTTTTGCGTGAATTGCAAAATCGTATTACTCTTTGTATTGCTAATGATGGAGGACCCGTGGAAACTTAAATAAAATTTCGATAAAAGATTAAAAAATATAGATTTACTTCTTTCTAATCATTTTTACAAATTATTTCTATCGAAAATAAAGTTATAGTTTTTTTCAAGTGCACATGAACTTTATGGACACCCTGTATATAAAGTCTTAGAAAAACCAGATAATGTCCGGATTTTAATGAAACTTTCAAAACTTATTCACAAACGAATTAAATTATTTTTGAATAATTTTTTTTTTTAGAAAATCTTTTTTGTAAAGTTTAATGTCTGTTTTAGTTATAAGGATAAATTCTCTGATAATCAAATGTATTTGTTCATTTTTTTCTATATTGAAAGGGCAATGTCTCATCAGGTAGCAAACGCTATTTTTGAAAAGAGATGGAAATTTACTTCCTTATATAGGTAAAATGTTTGTGTGCGAGGTAAAGGGGGTAGGGAAAATGAGAAATGGGGTCATAAAGAGACATAGCGGAATAAAAACAAAAGGAGGAAAACGGGAGAAAAGGAGAGAGAACTAAAGAGACATGATGAAGGCTCAAAGAAAGACGCCAGGTTTAAAGTAGGAAGTAAAATATAGTCTTTAAAAGTCTTTTTTATAGTATTTTAAAGACCCGGCGTCGAAGGTTAACAAAGAGGAAGAAATAATGAAATGCATAGAGGGAGGGAGAAAGGAAGTAAGAGAAAATGGATGAAGAGAGAGGTGTAGGAGACAGCATAATCGGCCTGGAATGGGTAGCGGGAGATTATATATATATATATATATATATATATATATAAACTGGCACACAATGAGAGAGAGTAAGCAAACAGGAAACATGATGAGAGCGAGAAATCAAGGAGCAAAGAAAAACAAAGAAATGGTAGATACAGTGAAAGTGAGCGAAAGAAAGGGGAGAGAGAGCCAAAGAGAGGGGAGAGAGAGCCAAAGAGAGGGGAGAGAGAGCCAAAGAGAGGGGAGAGAGAGCCAAAAAGAGGAGAGAAAGAGCCAAAAAGAGGAGAGAGAGAGCCAAAAAGAGGAGAGAAAGAGCCAAAAAGAGGGGGGAGAGAGCCAAAGTGAGGGAAGAGAGGGGAGTGAGAGCGAAAGAGAGGGGAGTGAGAGCGAAAGAGAGGGGAGTGAGAGCGAAAGAGAGGGGAGTGAGAGCGAAAGAGAGGGGAGTGAGAGCGAAAGAGAGGGGAGTGAGACGAAAGAGAGGGGAGGAGCGAAAGAGAGGGGAGTGAGAGCGAAAGAGAGGGGAGTGAGAGCGAAAGAGAGGGGTGTGAGAGCGAAAGAGAGGGGAGATACAGTGAAAGAATAATCAAAGGAAAAACTGTGAAAGTGAAAAAGAAAATTAATGCAACGTGAAAGAGAATTCATGAGAAGACCGAAAGAAAGAAAAATTCAAATTAAAGGCCACCTATATCTGCTCCACCTCCGCTCACAACGCATCCAGAATAAACCCCCTTCGCTCCGACCACACCCACTATTTTCATCTTACCTCCCTGACCTAACATCTCAACATGCATCCGATGTACAACTACTGGATCTCAGCTTGCCAAAATTTGACCTGTTCATTCCATTCTGTCCGTTGCTAAGCAACCCTCTCACTCTCGTTCAACCCTTTATGTTCTTCAGCATTCTGATGGCACCTTCCTTCCATTCCCCATGACTAATTCGTCATCCGGTCTTGACACACCTTCCGATGGCTTTTTGGCAACTCTAAGGGCCAGCCTTTTATTCTTTCCACCTCTTCTTTCCTTCCTTTTCAATAATATGCGCATGCGTTATGTGAGTCGCTGAATTCAGTGAGGGTTCCCTGATCAAAATGTCATTATTTTCTGAATTTGCCTCACCCTAGCTGGATCTACGACAAAAACAACTGTTTTTATTAAATTCTTTAGGTGTTTAAACGCGTAAGATATATATATATATATACCTACTATCCTCCGATCGGACGGGATAGAAGCCTGATTGAGAGCCCAGGGCAGTGCTTGTGACTATCGCTATCATATCAGCATTGTCTTGTTTTATATCTATATATATTGCCGTGAAGTAGTTTTCGAACTGAAGGTTATAATCGTGCTATGACGGTTGTTAATCGACTTAACGCACCCAAAATGTGAGGAACTTGGTAATCTTCCACTAAAAGCTGATTCCTTAGTATTCGGCTAACTGCCGACTAATATCAACTGCCTAATAATTCTACTGAACTAAGAAATTCTTCCGTTAACTTCCTGTTAACTCTTATTAATACAGGAGGGAGAGTCCATTATCTGAGGAATAGGTGTGTTTTATATATATATATATATATATATATATATATATATATATATAACAAAGCACCACCGAGTGAAGAGAAGAAAAATCTTTTGCGGATTTTGAAATCATTCTGGATTTTTTTTATTTTTGTCAATATCCGTGAATGCATTTTGTTGTTCTTCTATGTGCCGTGCCTCTTTAGGACGTAGGCGATCATGGCCTTCCACATCTTCCTATCCCTTATAGCTCTTAAGAGATCTTCTCCTGTTACCCCTTCCAAACTCTGTTCCGCCATCTTCTCAAGTCTCAAGTATGTTACGCGTTGCTTTCACTCGTCTATGCTTCCCTCTATCCGTCTCGTGAGTATCAGATTGTCCAAACCCCCTTTCCCCATTAAATTTCCCCCCAAAATGCTCGGTCTATGCTATCTTCAGGATTCTTCTGTAGAACGATATTTCAATTGCTTGAAGTCTTCATTTTTGAAGAGATTGTCCATCATTCGCTGACATATTAAAGGACAAACATTACATAAAAATCTGTATTTTTTTTTAGAAAATTTAAAATTAATCTAAGCGTTTTGATGAGATTGTCCAGCATTCGCTGTCATATTGAAGGACAGCCATTACATTACTACTTTGGTTCCAGTGAAATTTTCCTGTCTTTCATTAGTCTACTCAACTTCTGGAATGCATCTTTGGCTATGCCAATACGTCTTCGGATCTCAGCGTCGCACTTTTTGCCCTCTGTGAGAATCCTTCCAAGATATTTAAACTCCAGAAAACACTACATAGAATTCACTACCTTTCCATCCTCATTGTTGAATGTGTTAAAATATTAAACTTTTTACTAAGAAAAATCTCAAGATGATGATCAAAAATTTCGCAAAGCAGTGTTGACTTATTTGAGACGTATGGAACCCGTGGAATTTCCACGGAAGGATGATCATGGTTTCCTTGAAGAATTTTACTTTGTCATTCTACAAATGGTAATAACCTCTTCAAAAATAAAGGTATTGGATAATAAAATAAAGATAACACAGAGTGTAATTTTGTTAAAATATCTATAAAAGTAATGTCCATAGAAGCTACTTTACTGCATTTTGAAAGAGAAAATGTTTTTTTTATTACTGAAAAATCATGGCTCCTGTGTAAACATTATTTCAAAATTTTTAAAAAATAATTTCAAATATAATTTTATTCATTTGTGAATGTGTACTGAAAGTTTCATTAAAATCCGACAGTTATTTAATTTTTGCGAGAATTTCCAAATTAATGTGTTTGTCACCGAAAAAAAGTGTGTGATGCAATCATTAAGTTTCCATTGTGAAACAGTCGTACCTTTTCTTTAGCTGCTAACTCAAATCAAATCAAAATTTTCTGACAAAATTTGAAAAATGTTAGAAGAGATTAAAAGTTTTTAAAAATAATTAATGTTACTTTAAAGGCTCCTGTGTCCATGTGCGTTGTGGTGCATTGGGAAGCAGCTCGAAACGAGAAATCGGGGAGCCGAGTTCGAATTCCAGCTGAATTCATTGCCTTCACTTACGCGCAAATAGCTTGGGAAAGGTATTAATCCGTCTCTTCCTTCCAGTTATGGGTTAAATAACAGGACAGATTGGGTTCTATAGACTTGGTCGGCAACCAGTCTACCGCAGAAAGCAATGGCAACCTACTGCGGGATAATCTTCTGCCCAGTCAGTCATGTCTCTGTCGAGACATGATCGTCCAAGCGTATATCACGTATGGCACTTAACTGACTGTCCATTGTAAACAGAAAAGACCAACTGAGTAATGGCGAAGAGTGTAGAGGCCAGAAATTTCGTTATTAGGTCGCGGGATACGACAACTACACACGCACACAATTACTCTACAGCCACCAACTTAAGCTGCTACTGATACGATAATGCTATAAGCTCTCTCCTCCTACTCCCTCACTCTTTACTACACTTCCGTTTGGCGAAAGTGAGCGAAAGGTTGAGGAGAGTAAAAAGATATAGGGGAAGGAGAAGCTCGTGTAGAGAGTGTGGAGTAACGACGGAGGAACTAAGTAACTAAGGAAGGAACAAGTAGAATTATAATATAGGTGAAATTAGCTAATATGACGTATTTCTCATTTGTATTCATAGACATTGTTTTTATTAAAAATTTTGTAGTTGAATTGTTCAGGTATATTGCATATATTATTTGCACAAAAGTAAAAAATGTGGCACAAGGCCGAAATAAGTGGGTGGGTATAGGGTAGTACTCATTAACTATTCTATACCTAGCTAAACACTGTCACGACCCTATCAATCACTAAAAATTTGCACATTCACCACAAGAACCCATCCATCACCGCCCAATCTTTTACACACCACAATACCACATATTTACAAGGAGCACCTAAAACGGGGAAATGAACCCATGACATAAAAACTTCCTACTATTTCACAATAATATAAAATATGATTAAAATTTTAAAGAAAAATGAAATGAAGAGAGGGAAATAAAATATCCAAAAACGAACTAAAATACAACAAAAGTTGTTAAAATGAGATAAACAAATGTTAGTAAGACCCGTCCACACCAGAAAAAGTCATGACAGTTGTATTCCACCAAACGGCGAAATCAAGAAGCACACTCGCTAAGAGAGATGGGAAAATCAAAGACTGACACAGTCAAGATAAAATGGGACCAAAAACAAGCTGGGTGGGGTAATCTTGACTTGGTTAATAACAGAAGAGAAAACAGGGAACAGGCTGGAAACGCATTCATTCACATTAACTAGGTACACAAAAGACGACTAATTTAACCAGGACATTAGCAAGGTACACAAAAGACGACTAATTTAACCAGGACATTATCAAGGTACACAAAAGACGACTAACTTAACCAGGACTTTAGCAAGGTACACAAAAGACGACTAATTTAACCAGGACATTAGCAAGGTACACAAAAGACGACTAATTTAACCAGGACATTAGCAAGGTACACAAAAGACGACTAACTTAACCAGGACTTTAGCAAGGTACACAAAAGACGACTAATTTAACCAGGACATTAGCAAGGTACACAAAAGACGACTAATTTAACCAGGACATTAGCAAGGTACACAAAAGGCGACTAACTTAACCAGGGAGGGGTTTACAGGAAACCGCTCCATTGTGCCAAAAGGAACTTTAAAAGAGAAAATCAAGACTGGCCCCATTCACGCGGACTACATGTATTCCATATGATCCATTATTGTACATAAAAAAAAAAACTTTTCTTTACACTCAATGGTGTGTAGGGTAGGGTTTTTGCTGTTTCCGTAACAAACTGTTTTTTATGGGGCAGGGTTTTTAGTCTTGCGCCCAACCTCCGAACCTGGAGGAAGGTGATTTTCTAAGCGTAGCACACGACCGAAAGTAGGTGCACCCAGTGAGGATCGAACTCACTACTCAATTATAATTATTCTAGCGAGATGAGCTTGCTAAACATTACACCACACCGAGGTGCCCATTGTACATAATAGCGTTACAATAAAATTTATATTTTATATGTGTACTACATTATGAAAACTGAGATGAAGTAGTGTGTGGGAGAGCCGTATCCTAAATTCGGTGAAGGGCCAGGCGACCCTTGACCTTACTTACGGTTAAATAACACTGAAACACAAGTTCTTGTTTTATCGACGAAGGTCAGAAGTGCCGGGTACGGTCAATATGGAGATAAGGGACAACCTGGTGAGGACAGCCACCAGTATAAGCGAAAACCAGTTAGGCATAAGGCGAACAAATTCATAACGTAAATCCCCACTTACAATGGGAACCAAAACAATAACATTTAGTGTTGTTGAGAGCTGGGTCCCTTCCCATACTATTCAATGGATTCACTGGGACTAGAGAAGTTTATATATATATATATATATATATATCTTTAATCCGAAGTGGAAGAGTAGGAAGGTAAATTCCAAGAACTTGATCCTAATTAATATTTAAAAAATTTTAATATTAAAAAATGATGCAGGGAGAGAGCTCAATGTACTTAAGATTACAGAGCCAATATAAATTAGAGAAAATTTTCAAAATTCAAAGGTGTCGAATGCACATTTCGACATGAGATCTCTAACAGAGATTCCACGTCACTTCAGCGACATCTTTCTGTTCTAAATAAAGAAAGCCCTGGGGTAAAGGGGGAGGGTCAAAGTTAACAACGGTCAAGAACTGAGAGTTCCTTTAAGGTCAGGGAAGTGGGAATTTTTTGAGTTGGGGATTGGGTTAAAAAAAACAGAACAGGACAGAACTGGGAGAGGCGGAGATTAGAGGGTGTATAGAGACAAGAGAAAGACGGCGTATCAAATATCAAATGGAAGATATATATATATATATTTTAATCATATCACCCCGAGCAAGGCGATAACGCCACTGATGCACAAGGGGCTATATAAAAGTAAAAAGATTGGAAAAGATAAAGCCGGAAACCACATCCTAAACAGGGAACAAGGGATGAGCCTCTTCACCTGTTCAATAGACGTGGGTGGAGTGTGAACCGGGCGATAGTTTAGTCTATCTACTCCAATTGAAAAAAAAAAAGAAAAAAAAGAGTAAAAAGTTTGGAGAGAACTGGGAATGGTGATTTGTGGGTTAGCCTTGTGACAAGTAAATGTAACATGCTGTTTTTTTTTGCCTCTTCTGAAACAAAGGTGAGGCATATCTGTAATGGATTTTGGCATGGAATGAGAATATATATAGCACCTAATGAGCCAGACGAAGCTACCTATGTTTCTCCTAAATGGATCGTCAGGGAAAGCTGGCCAGCTTTTCGTAACGATCCTCTTAGGGGAAACCTAGGTAGGTTCGTCTGGCTCATCAGGCGCTATTTATTTTGCTCTACCTTTGTATTGAGCACTTTCTGTTAGATGGTTACTCATGTCGAGTTTTTTATTTGGGTTTTGTGCTGATTTCGGTCCAAACACCTTTGACTGACTTTAATGCCCTAAGTTCTTTCTTATTTTATAAGCATTTTTCCTTCGTTCAATAGTTTTCGAGGAAGGTTTTCGAGACGAATATAATTACAATCTTGTTTATATATATATATATATATATATATATATATATAAACAGCCTTTGAGATTTGAAAAAGAAATCACTCGACCTGCGGTCAAGAGCGAGGGAAAATTTACTCGCCACAAAATCATTTTACTCGACCGACTCAATTTTCTTAATAGTCACCTTATGTAAACATAGCGTGAATCGCTGACGGAAAACAAAAAATGAAATTTTAATTAAAATTTCGAACGTGTTAGAAATTATTTGAAAAATTAAAAATAATAACAACAAAATTTGATCTTTTCTCTTAATAATAGCGTAAATATTTTGATGATAAAACTTTGTTTTTATTAAGTTTGAGCCCTTTTAACATCATGATATGCTGTTTTTTGGCAATTGACTGGAGGTACATAAATTCGTAGTTTCTTTCTTCTGTTTGACTACCACCTCCAACTCAGATGATAAAAAATAGCAAATGTGATTTTCTTAACGATTTTCTATTAAAAAATTACTTACTTGTATAATATATTTTTCGGTGAGTGGTTGAAAGAAATATGCGTATTTTTTTTTCTTTCTTTCAAATGTTTGTTTTTACTATTCGTAAGCGGGGAGGAAATATAGAATAATATTTTTCCAAATTAGTTTCTAAAAACCTGTGAGCGTCTTTGATCTGGGTGACAGAGACATTTTGGCTTCATTCTAATTAAACGAATGTTTACACTGACCGGGACGATAAAAGCCAAGAGTTCAATAATGTCATTGTAGGTCATTCTAAGTAACTTGTGAATCTTCAATGGCATACTTTTGGGTTGTAAAAGGAATCAGATTTCCTTTTATTTTTAATCGACCGCGAACGAGTAAAGCAATAAACTTTAATCGCCCAGTTATGTTTTTAATCGACTGAGTCGATCGGGCGAGTAAAATCTCAAAAACTGTATGTATGTATATATATATATATATATATATATATATATATATATTAAAAAAACTTTTGCAAACTTTGGAAACGAGTTTCTTACACTAAACAAGAACAAAATTCAGATACACATATGTCCGCAAATCCTTTTTTGAGTTACGTTTAAAGTAAGTATGAGATTGCAATATAGACTAGCTTACATTTGTCATTTGTGTATATTTGTGGCTCGTTTTTTTTAACCTGCGCAGTATTGAGTTAACAGAGAAAAGTTTCGTTTAACAATGGCAGGATATTCATATCGAGAGCAGACATATGATTTTTATATATGGTTGCTCGATAATAATGCGTATCAGACTTTGTTTTCAGACCAAAGGCAGCCGAGACAGCTATCTACAGTTTATCGTCGCGTTTCCCAGACAGGATCCGTGGCGCTACAAACTATGGTAATAAATATTTTTTGATTGTGGTGCAGTGGATATCGACTCGGAACGACAACTCTGGAAGCTGAGTTCGAATTCTAGTTGAATTCTTCCATTCACTTACGCACAAATACCCTTGGAAAAGGTATTAATCCGTCTCTTCCCTCCAGTTATGGGTTAAATTATAGGACAGACTGGGTTCTATAGCCTTGCTTGGCAACCAGTCTACCGCAGAAAACAAGGGCAAAATACCGCGGGATAACCTTCTGCCCAGTCAGTCATGTCCCTTTCGCGACATGACCCCCTAAAGCGTGTATCACGTATGGCACCTAATTGACTGACTGACTGACGGACTGACTTGGATTGTACATTTAACAGCGCTTACCGTAAACTTTCCATCACATGTGGCTTAGCCTCTTTAAGGAATTTGGGTATGAAAAGTGGATCGACGTTTCAAAATTCCTTGTTGCTCTCTACTGATTTCGCACTATTTTGGTCTTATATTAGAAACTTAGACGAAGGCAATCCACCACTGTCATAATTCCACGCCCACAAACTTATTCTGACCAATTGCCTAACCTCTTGATACAACATCTTCATTCCGTTATACTAGTTTGGAAAGCGTGCTAAGAGCCACTAGAGATAGGAAGATGTGGAAGGACATGATCGTCGCCTACGTCCTAAAGAGGAAGTTGCGGGGATCGAACATACTTTGTTTACGATAATGACAACATCTGCAGTACCATGCCCACCACAAATAAATCAAAATGAAAGTCTTTAAAATATTTCTGCTTTACGATTTCAATGAAATTAATTTGGTTGCTGACGACATATATATATATGTATATATATACGTTTTCAAAACACCATGAAATTTCCGTTTCGAGCGTGTTAAGAACTAACTAGCGTTTGGTGATATTTCCAAACCAGCGTCGACATATGTTAGTGTACAGTGCTACTTTATGGTAGACGGACAGTTGCGTCCCTGAAGAACTGTATTCCTTTGGCTATTTTTTTGAAATTACCATATTTTCTTAAGAGTTGCTAATAGCAAATCAACTTATAATTATTTTAAAAAAATGCAAAAAGTTAGTTAAAATAACAACTCTTATCAAAAATAAAACTACAAATAAAAGAATCATGACGCTGTTAGATAAGCATAGTCCTGAAAACAAGATGTCTTAAAAGGGATAGCTCACAGCATGCATAACTTGATTAATTTGTAAAACTAGAATAAGTTTCAATTTTTTTTAAAATATTTATAAAAACTGTTAATCTGTCATTGCATTTATAACAAAAATAAACTTGTAATTTTTTTTATATTATTCCTTTATTTACGATTACTGCCTATGTTTCTTTCAAAATTTCATTATTTCTTATTAATTTGTGAAACCACAATAATTTTCAATTTTTTTAATAATTATAAAAACTGTTAATCTGTCATTGCATTTATAACAAAAATAAACTTGAAATTTTTTCGAACTTTATTCCTTTTTTCAAAATTTATGATTATTATGCTTTTTACAAAATTTATGGCAATTGCCTTTAAAGGTTCGAAAAAATATTTTATATATATAATTATGCAGGGACTCATTTTTCTAGGGACTCGAATGTCCTACTACCTTGTTTTATAACGTATTTTATCAGATTTTGTTGGGAGTGTTGTATATATTTAGCTCTGTAATGCAGGGTACCCAAATGAATTTAAGCGCAGTAAGAGATGTTCGTTTGGGTGCTATTGATATTCGAGTTCAAATTCCAATTGAATTCGTTCCATTCACTTACGCACAAATATCCTTAGGAAAGGTATTAATCCAACATTTCTCCCTCCAGCTACGGGCTGAATAGCAGGACAAATTGGATTCTATAGCCTGAGTTAGTAACCAGTCTACCACAAAAATAAATGATAACCTACTGAAAGAAAATCTTCAGCCAAGTCAGTCATGGATTAAAAAGGAACATGATCGCCCAAGTGTATATCACGTATGGTTCTTGAGTAATTGATCTGGATAAAAGGTATGAAGAGCAGGACATATTTGGTTCTATAGCCTTGGTTGGTAACCAGTCTACTGTAGAAAAAATAGAAATCTACTGCGGAAAAATCTTCAACCCAAGCCTATATCACAAGGGTCAGCAACTTACGGCCCGTGGGTCGGATCCAGCCTGATTACTAATGACTATTTTTAACATGAAAGATGAGGTTTTCGAATTCAACAAAAGGCCTGCTGTTATCTTCCTCTGATCCTCCCAACGGAATTTGAATGCTACGACTGCAAAAACACTATCGAAACCCAATCACCTCCATTTCTGTGTAAAAAATAAAAAATAAACATAAAACAAAAACTGAGAGCCGATTTGACCGACCGACCGGCGACAGACATTAGGCGGGGACACCTTCAAAAGGACGATGTTGTCTCAGTCGGCTTTCTATTTCATTCGTCCAACAGCGAACCCACCCCACCCCACCGCTTACTCCTGCAACCTACCCTATGTAAGTTGCTGGAGTCTTTCAATGGGCTATGTTCTTATCATACGTAAGTGTATATGTTTGCAACTATTTGTACTCGTATGTATGGGTATATGTGTTTCGTTTTTGTTTGATGTGTGTAGTTCGTTTGTGATACAATTTTCAATAACAGTTTCAAACCTACACGTCATAATTTCATCCATTTCACTTTTTTTTTTCACCTTGAACTATTTTGACGTTTCGAGAGGAAAAGTAATGTTTGTTAGATTTTAGATTTTCTTTTGTTTTTTTGATTTCTCGATGTTTGTTTTCATTGTGATTTTAAATATTTAGGTTGACAGGGGTCTGCATATGTAATTTTTCTTAATTTTTCATTAATGGCCTTCGATCCGGCTCGCGGGGTCAAATGAGTTGCCGTCCCTTGGTATATCACATCTTAAACTGAGTGCATATAACGTTTTTGATTCAGTAATTGTCTTTTAAAATTTATTCTCGAAGGTTTTTTTGGGGGTTTTTTTTTTAATCATATCATCCCAAGCAAGGCGGTAACGCCACTGATGCGCAAAAGGTTACGCAAGAGTAAGAAGATTGGAAAAGAGAAAACCGGAAACCACACCCTAAACAGGGATCAAGGGATGAGCCTCTTCACCCGTTCAATAGACGTGGGTGGAGTGTGAATCGGGCGATAGTTTAGTCTATCTACTCCAATAATTTTTTATTATAATAATTTATCATAATTTGTTCTCGAAGTTAATTTTTTGAGATCTTTTACACCTTTTTATTTTGTTTTAATTGCGCAGTACTGCCCTATCTCGTGCTTTTCAGTCAGTTAAGTGCCATACGTGATATACGCTGGGGCGATCATGTCTCGAAAGAAACATGACTGACTGGGCAGAAGATTATCCCGCAGTAGGTTGCCATTGCTTTCTTCTGTAGACTGGTGAATTATATTATTATATTAATAAGTAGTAATTAATGGGGGATCAGTTTATTACTTCATGACAATAGAAAACCGATCACCCACTTTATGCCCAGTAGAAGCCTTAATCATGTTTCTATTATATTCAGTCAGTCAGTTAAATGCTATACGTGATACACGCTTGCGCGATCATGTCTCGAAAGAGACATGACTGACTGAGCAGAAGATTATCCCGCAGTAGGTTGCCATTGCTTTCTGCGGTAGACTGGTTGCCGACCAAGGCTATAGAACCTAATCTGTGCTGTTATTTAACCCATAACTGGAAGGAATAGACGGATTAATACCTTTCCCAAGGGTATTTGCGCGTAAGTGAATGCAATGAATTCAGCTGGAATTCGAGCTCGGCTCCCTGGTTTCTCGTTCCGAGCCGATATCCTCTGCACTACAACGCACATCCCTCGTGCTTCTACTCTAACCAAAAACTTTTCAGCAGTCCATCGTGTATATCGTTCAAGAACAGGGAGCGGCGACTGAGAGCAAGATAAAAAGTTCAGATAAAGACTACAAAAAGCGAGAGAATTGAAGACTACAGACGACAACAAAAGTCACAAGAATGATGATAGCAACAGCCATTACGCTGGCCGGCTCAGGAGTAACGGGAAGGAGCGCGAAGCGGAGAGATGGACACGGCTGTCGAGTTTAAAGATGACAAGGGATACGCTGAAAGCTATAAGGCAGCCGACAGCCACCGTGTTGATATTGATGACAGGGCAGATTGGAGTGTTACGCTTGGTTAAGCTCGCGAATCAACAGATGAAGAGACTGCTGTAGCGATGAGATAGAACGAATCGCACACCATCTTGAAAGCGACAAGGCTCTAAGCTGAAAGGAAGAAGCAGTGATCTGCCCGACAAAGAAGTTTATGAAATGTGCGAGAGTTATTGGCGTAGAAGCTTATGACCAAGATAAGGACATTTCGTCATTATCTTTTTCTGCCGCCATTTTTCATCTTTTTTTCTTCCTTCATTCTCCATCTTACTGCTTTCAGATATTGTTCTTCATTTCTTTTTTTTTCTTCTTCTGCCAATCGTTTTTCTTTCTTTTTCAAATATCTGTTTCTGTATTCTTCTTTTGCGCTTATTCTTCGAAGATTTTTTTATTATTATCTATTTCGTTCTTGTCGGCATTTTTTTTCCACATCTTTAATTCATTACTCATATTTATCCGTTTCTTCGTATTAGCTTTTCTTTCGGTCTTTTTATTAAAATATTGCACGTCTTTCCCTTTCCTTCTTCCAGATCTTTGCCTTTCCTTGCCTTCGTCCAGGCATTTGGCTTGGTTCGCCTTGCCTTCGTCCAGGCATTTGGCTTGGTTCGCCTTGCCTTCGTCCAGGCATTTGGCTTGGTTCGCCTTGCCTTCGTCCAGGCATTTGGCTTGGTTCGCCTTGCCTTCGTCCAGGCATTTGGCTTGGTTCGCCTTGCCTTCGTCCAGGCATTTGGCTTGGTTCGCCTTGCCTTCGTCCAGGCATTTGGCTTGGTTCGCCTTGCCTTCGTCCAGGCATTTGGCTTGGTTCGCCTTGCCTTCGTCCAGGCATTTGGCTTGGTTCGCCTTGCCTTCGTCCAGGCATTTGGCTTGGTTCGCCTTGCCTTCGTCCAGGCATTTGGCTTGGTTCGCCTTGCCTTCGTCCAGGCATTTGGCTTGGTTCGCCTTGCCTTCGTCCAGGCATTTGGCTTGGTTCGCCTTGCCTTCGTCCAGGCATTTGGCTTGGTTCGCCTTGCCTTCGTCCAGGCATTTGGCTTGGTTCGCCTTGCCTTCGTCCAGGCATTTGGCTTGGTTCGCCTTGCCTTCGTCCAGGCATTTGGCTTGGTTCGCCTTGCCTTCGTCCAGGCATTTGGCTTGGTTCGCCTTGCCTTCGTCCAGGCATTTGGCTTGGTTCGCCTTGCCTTCGTCCAGGCATTTGGCTTGGTTCGCCTTGCCTTCGTCCAGGCATTTGGCTTGGTTCGCCTTGCCTTCGTCCAGGCATTTGGCTTGGTTCGCCTTGCCTTCGTCCAGGCATTTGGCTTGGTTCGCCTTGCCTTCGTCCAGGCATTTGGCTTGGTTCGCCTTGCCTTCGTCCAGGCATTTGGCTTGGTTCGCCTTGCCTTCGTCCAGGCATTTGGCTTGGTTCGCCTTGCCTTCGTCCAGGCATTTGGCTTGGTTCGCCTTGCCTTCGTCCAGGCATTTGGCTTGGTTCGCCTTGCCTTCGTCCAGGCATTTGGCTTGGTTCGCCTTGCCTTCGTCCAGGCATTTGGCTTGGTTCGCCTTGCCTTCGTCCAGGCATTTGGCTTGGTTCGCCTTGCCTTCGTCCAGGCATTTGGCTTGGTTCGCCTTGCCTTCGTCCAGGCATTTGGCTTGGTTCGCCTTGCCTTCGTCCAGGCATTTGGCTTGGTTCGCCTTGCCTTCGTCCAGGCATTTGGCTTGGTTCACCTTGCCTTCGTCCAGTCCTTTGGCATGCTTCGCTTTTTCTTCGTCCAGGCATTTGGCATGGTTCGCTTTTCCTTCGTCCAGTCATTTGGCATGGTTCACCTTCGTCCAAACCTTTGCCTTGCCTTGCCTTTGTTCAGACCTTTGCCTTGTTTCGACTTTCTTTCATCGTGTTACCTCAATGATCATTGAGGGTTGTGATGACAGAACTACACAGAAACCTTTCAAGAGTGCAATGAGGCGTGAAGGAAAAGGATAGGGTGGGCATTAAATTCGAGGAGGATAATTTTGAAGTGGGGAAACTTGTAGTTAATTTGTAGTTCTTATTTGACAAACTCTTTTCTGATACACCTACTTTCGTTTATTTAAGCATAGCATACTTTTTTTTCAAATATTGAGAATAGTCTGCAGGCCGCTTAATACAGATAGAGAAAAACTTTTGTTCATTTAAACATACCATTCCGTATCTTCACAAACACCGTTATAAGACAGTTACGCCAACCTGAAGCAGATTACCACCACGTCTAATTTCGTTGTTTTCATTTTTTTTTTTTTCACTTTTTTTCAGCGCATTCCAATCGGTTATAACTTAAACTTTCCGATTATCAAAATAATTTTTGAAAAATTACAATATTTAAACAAACATGTGGGGGGATCTGTTTCTCATACAACGTTACTCCATTTTCAATCCACTATAAGGTTGTATGAGAAACTGGTCCCCACCCCTAAAATTGTTTAAATATTGAAATTTTTGCAATTTTTTTTTGTCATTCGTAAAATTTAAGGTGTAAAAGATAATATTGCACTGAAAAAAGTCCAAAATTTTTTTTATAATGAACAAATTTCCAGGTGGCTGTAATGTACTAGTGACTGGTTTCAAAATGGAGACTCGATTTACTATAACGTTGTATAAGAAACTGATCACCCCAGAAAATGTTTAAATATTGAAATTTTTCAAATTTTTTTGTCAGTCGTAAAGTTAAGCGGGTAATCTTTAGGACTGCGCTGAAAAAAAAAAATTAAAAAAAACGAAATTAAACGGGGTGATAGTCTGCTTCAGGTTCGTCGACAGTTACATTTCATATATACATCAAGAATATCAACATTATTACGGCACTTTGTGTACAGCTGAAAAAAACCACTTAGCTAATAGTCAGTTAAGTGCCATACCTGATACAAGCTTGGGCGATCATGTCTCTTTTGATTCATGATTGACTGAGCAAAAGATTTTCCCGCTGTAGGTTGCCATTACTTTCTGCGGTAGACTAATTGACAACCAAGGCTACAGAACCCAATCTGTCTTGTTATTCAACCCATAGTTGCGGCGATGAGGGTAGGGGAAGAAATAGATTACAACTTTTACCAAGCAAATTTAACTGGAATTCGAACTCGACTCTCAAATTTCGCATTCCGAGCCGATAAAAATCAGTCTGTTAAGTGCCATCGATCATATCTTGAAAGAGATATAACTGACTGGGCAGAAGATTTTCCTGCAGTAGATTGCCATTACTTTTAGCAGTAAGCTGGTTGCCAACTAAGGCTAGAAAACCCAATCTGTCCTGTTATTTAACCCATAGCCTTAGCGAAGAGACGGATTAATACTTTTCTCAACGGTATTTACTCATAAGTGAATACAACAAATTCAAATGGAATTCGAACTCGGCTCTCCAGTTTGTCCTTCCGAGACGATATCCACTGCACCACAACATATACCAACCAGGAATACGCCCCCCAATAATGACAAGACATTAAGGGTTATGATGCCTTGATATAGTTAGTTTTTACTATTATACGGGTGGTATTTCCGGCAGGTATATGTGGGAGGTATTTCTGCCGTATATTGTATTTTCTGTGAATTGAAAGCATGTGATTGTTATAACTGAAATGACTATGGCAAAAACGTATGCAAATATCACAGTAAGATTATCTTTTTTAGTTCATGGCTTGTAATATGAAGAAAATGCTATCGGTTAGAAACTGTGTTAAAAATATTCTGAAAATAAAATAAAATCCATTTTTGCTTAATTTGAATTTTTGAAACTTACAAATTCATTTTGTTAATATTATCCATGTAATATAATTTTTTAAAATAAAAAAAATATTTTTGAGAATAAACAAAAACCAAACGACATTTATTAGACTATTTAAATGACTACTTATAAAATTGGATGCTTAAAATTTCCACCGTAACAGTACTGTGATAATGAGGTACAGATTGAAAGGTGTGTTATCCCCAACATAAATACAACCGACACGCAATAATAAAAGAAGCGATTAAATTTTTGTAATGCCACATAAAAATACAAAAATATTTTAGTAAGAATTTTAGTGATGCCAAATAAAAAAAAAAAAAAGTAAAAATGCAAGGGAATCTACAAAGAAGTTTTGCCAAAACACTTATATAAGAAGCATTTACATACAAATAAAAACGTCAGTAATGTTAATATAATCTAAGAATTTTGATAATGCCAACTTTCATACCTCCAGACGTATAAACGCAGAAGAACAATTATTTTAATAGAATTCTGGTCATACAAAATCTCTACAATTAAGGTAATACAAAAATTAAAATAATTTTGTTTAGAGATACTATATAAAACTATTTACAAAAAAGTAAATATCAGAAAAGGATGCAAGAATTTTGGAATTGTCAACTTTCATATATCCATACAAATATCGTAAAAGAATAAATATTTTAGTAGTATTTTGGGCATATCAAATATGAATATTTCCACCATTAGGTTAAAAATGCAATAGAAGAATTCTGATTAAAATCTTTGTATATATAAAATATTTCTTATATCAGAAAAGAATTCAATAATTTGGCTATGCCAACTTTTCTATCTCTAGACGTAGAGCGTAAAAGAACAATTATTTTAGCAGAGTTTTGGATATATCAAATATGAATATTTCTATCATTAGGTTAAAAAGGCAATTGAAAAATTCTGATAAAAATCTTTGTAAATATAAAATATTTCTTATGAACGGATATACATAGAGCAGAAAGTAAATAATTTGGCCATTCCAACTGTTATATTTCCAGACGTAGAGCGTAAAAGAACAATTATTTTAGCAGAGTTTTGGGCATATCAAATATGAATATGTCTACCATTAGGTTAAAAAGGCAATGGAAGACTTCTGATTAAAATCTTTGTAAATATAAAATTTTTCTTATGAACAGATATACATATATCAGAAAAGAATTCAATAATGAAGCCATGCCAACTTTTCTTTCTCCAGACGTAGAGGGTAAAAGAACAATTATTTTAGCAGTGTTTTGGATGTATCAAATATGAATATCTCTACGATTATGATGAAAAAAAAAGAAGAAAAAATAAAGAAAAAAATTCGTTAAACGTGTTATATAAAACTATTTACAAAAAGGTAAATATTATAAAAGGATGCAAGAAATTTGGAATTGTCAACTTTCATAAGAATATCGTAAAAAATAAAAATTTTAGTAGTATTTTCGCCATATCAAAATTGAATATTTCTACGATTAGGTTAAAAAGGCAATTGAAGAATTCTGATTAAAATCTTTGTAAATATAAACTATTTCTTATGAACAAATATACATACATCAGAAAAGAATTCAATAATTTGGTCATTCCAACTTTTCTATCTCCAGACGTAGAGCGTAAAAGAACAATTATTTTAGCAGAGTTTTGGATATATCAAATATGAATATTTCTATCATTAGGTTAAAAAGGCAATTGAAAAATTCTGATAAAAATCTTTGTATATATAAAATATTTCTTATGAACAGATATACATATATCAGAAAAGAATTCAATAATGAAGCCATTCCAACTTTTCTATCTCCAGACGTAGAGCGTAAAAGAACAATTATTCTAGCAGAGTTTTGGACATATCAAATATGAATATTTCTAAGGTAAAGGTTAAAAAGGCAATGCAAGAATTATGATTAAAATCTTTGTAAATATAAAATATTTCTTATGAACAGATATACATATATCAGAAAAGAATTCAATAATGAAGCCATTCCAACTTTTCTATCTCCAGACGTAGAGCGTAAAAGAACAATTATTTTAGCAGAGTTTTGGACATATCAAATATGAATATTTCTAAGGTTATGTTAAAAAGGCAATGGAAGAATTATGATTAAAATCTTTGTAAATATAAAATATTTCTTATGAACAGATATACATGTATCAGAAAAGAATTCAATAATGAAGCCATTCCAACTTTTCTATCTCCAGACGTAGAGCGTAAAAGAACAATTATTTTAGTAGAGTTTTGGATATATTAAATATGAATATTTCTACGATTAAGATGAAAAAAAAATAAGAAAGAAAGAATTTTTGTTCAAAAGTAAGATATTTTAAGTACAAATAATATAACAATTAGTATCAAAGAGACGATTTCTTTAGTTTCAAAATGAATTCCATTCAATCATCATTTTTCTGAAAATATCAATGTTATTCATAAACACTTAAAACTCTACCACAACAATGAAACATTGCATAACATTTAATCATGACACTTTTAAGAAATAAAATTATATTCACACTACTGGCCATAATGTAGAACAAAAGTTACTCATTTTTTTTTAAAAAGAAATTATGTATTTCATACTATTTTTAGTATTTATTGCCAAGTGGATAATTCTAAATGAAAATAGAATGGTTCTTTTATTATTATTAATTTGCATAATTTTACAAGGCAAGGAAGCAAAAATGAACTCGTCCGAATCACACGAAATTTTCTTCCTTCTTTCATTGATAAAACTGTAATATAGGTAATTATTAAATATTTATAAATTTATTTGATGCACATGTTATTGTGCAGTATTAACAAAAGAATTATTCTATTTTCATTTACAATTATTCATTGGCAATAAATACTAAAAACATTATGAAATACATCATTTTCTTAAAACACTGAGGTGGCCTAATAATTATGACCGGTAGTATATAAATATATATATATATATATATATAGATATATATATAGATAAATAGATAGATATTTAATAAATATATATTTTACTTACCCTTGGTCGGCATATTTTCTGTACTTGTATCGTTCGCCAGTTTGATTGTTTTCGCGATGGCCGTTTTAAAATCAATGTTTGGTAAATTCGAGAAGTTCCTCCCGAAATTCCAGTTATCGTCTGGGTTTATGAATATAAATAATCGATATTGCTATCACTAAATGCTATAACTTTAATAAATTAACTGTTTAATTAGTTTTTTTTTAACTTTTAATTTATATATAAGTTTGTATAGCTTCATATATATACGTATATACATACATACATATATACATATATATATGTATACACAAACCAATTAATGAATTAATTTTGTAGGAAATATACTCAGAAGCAAATACTTGGATTTGATTATTCTTTTAATTTTAGTAATACTTAATATTTATAATACCATGTTGTCTTTTTATATTTGTCTAAAACAAATAGCAGTTTTTTTCTTTCCCGTTCCTGAGGAAAGGTTCTATAAAACTGACGACCCTACGAAATTTTTGTTTTCAGTCTTAAATTTGATATTATTTGTGCGTCTATTTAAAAAGGGATCAAATTGTTTTTTTTTACACGGGTAGAGTTAAGAAAGTCGACCGTTATTCTAAAAATTATTTTTTTTTTGTTGTTCTTAAATGTTGTGGAATATCGCCTTGAGAAATATTGGTAAATTTTAATTTCACGTGAATGTTTTTTTTTGTTTTTTTTTTGTACCAAATTACATACAGGTATAGACAAGCTGGAAAAGGCAGATAACGTCAGTTTCTGGAAAGATAAAAAAAAGAAAAAGAAAAAATGAATTAATACAAAAATAAAACAAAAACAATAATAACATAACGTTCAAAATAAAAATAAAAAAATTAAAATACTGTGTTGTCCGGAAAGTTTGTACCGATTTTTAGTCCTTCATGTTCCAACACGTCAAATTTATCGACAGATATAATATGCTTACATTTTCAAACTATCTCTTGAGAAAGAAAATTTTAAATTATTTAATTCGTAACAATTTCCTCGACCAGAACAATCTTAACCTGTTCAAGTCTAATGTTAACCGTTATCTTTACCATATATCTTCATAAATAGTGCTTCTTAATCTATTCTGTTAACTCGAGAAGGTTTTGAGAAGTTCTTAGAATATCTAGAGAGTTCTTTACAGTTATATTGGAGTTCCGTAAAACTATTACTTAGTACCAGTTTGGACATAGTTGGACTAAGGCAGTTGATATTAATCGCCAGTTAGCCGAATACTAAAGAGTCAGCTTTCAGTGGAAGATTACCAAGTTCCTAACATTTTGGGTACGTTAAGTCGATTAGCAACCGACATAGCACGATTATAACTTTCAGTGTGAAAACTACTCCACGACAATTCCTTGCGTAATGCCTCAATTAAAAATCATGAGTTATCTCCCTCTAACCCTGCAAGTTATGTGTTGACCACTGCTGTAGCCTGGTATTGAACTCACAACTCATTTGGGTCAAGTAACAGTAACTAACCAACGTCGATATCCCCTGAGATATAGACGTTGGTTAGGACAAGGACAAAAACAACTGAATTTGAGGGACTTATACACGTACAACGACCGAAACGTCGTACAAATGGCAATAAAATACTATCTCATCTCAGAAATATTGACAAATACTAAAGATATATTTACTTAGATTTTATTTATTCGTATTGGTTTGCCCGGAAAGTTAATCCCGATATTTAGTCGTTCAGGTTAGAAGACGTCAAATTAAAGAATATCTTCATAAACAAAGAAAAGATTACTGAACTACTACGTAAGATATATCCTCCTATACGAGAGTGAATTCCGGGCGATCTCCTCAAAGATGAAGAAGGGAATTGAAGCAATAGAAATGCTCTAGCAACCAAACTATCACCGATTCATACATGTATTAGTATGACATGAACTAAGAGGTACATACTAAGCTGCATAGATGGTAAAACACACTTTAACAAATAGTATTTACTTAGCTTCGACGAGACAAATACTACAGGGAAAACAACACGAGAAAAGTATTTGAAAATATGGGTATTTAGATATGTTGTTTACAGTTATTGCTTTTATATTTCTGGGGGTTCAGTTTAGAATTGGTTTGCCCGGAAAGTTAATGTCGATTTTTAGTCGTTCATGTTCCACCACGTTTGAGTTTGAGTTTTGCTTAACGGCATATCAACACCTCTGTGGGTTATTTAATGCCAAAAATTTGGATTTTAAGTTATTTTTTAATGTTTGGTTATAGTGAGAAGGTTGATTTTGTAAGATTTTAGTGAAAATTTTTTGTTTTTATTTTTTATTTTTTTAGAAAACTGAAAATGTTTTCTAGTTTTGTATTCGAAAATGTTTTGCTGAGAATAATTTTTTCCTTTTATTCCAATGTTGTAACACCTGCTAGGCTCCCATCTATGGATAAAATAATTAACTCAAAAATTGGAATAAAAAAAAAAAATCAAAGTATAAAAATATCTTTTCATAGTAAAAAATTACTGTGAACACATTTAAAGTTTGAGTTTTGTTTAATGTCATATCAACCTCTGCGGGTTATTTAATGCCAAAAAGGTGAGGCTTTAAGGTATGTTTTTAATGTTCAGTTATTGTGAGAAGGTTGATTTTTGTAAGATTTCAGTGAAAATTTTTTGTTTTTTTTCTTTTTTATTCTAGTAAACTGAAAAGGTCTTCTAGTTTTGTATTCAAAAATGTTTTACAGAAAATATTTTTTCCTTCAAAAATGTGTTATGCTAATAATTTTTTAATTTTATTAAATATTAATATTAAATAGTTAATAGTTAACTAATAGTAGTTAATTAGTCGTTCATGTTCCACTACGTTAGAAGACGTCAAATTTATCGACATCTAAATCTAAACTTATTTATAAATGGAACTTTGTCTCTGTGTGTCCGTTACCTATAGACTCCGAAACGGCTGAACCGATTTTCTTGAAAATTTACACAGTTGTACTATAAGCGTCTGCGAGTGTTCTTAGCTAGGGTTTGTGCCAAGGTACCCCAAATAAATATTGAAAATCGACAATCGCAAAAATCGGGTTTTAGAAGGTGTGGTCCGATTTTAATCAAATTTGATACACTCATAGACAAAGACATAAGAAACGATATTCAGAAGTTTCAAGGTTGCAGTTCTTACAATAGTGCAGAAAATATATATATATATATATATATATATATATAAAAGGCAAGATGTTTGTGTGTATGTCTGTTTATTTGCCTGTATGTCTGCATTTTTCAGCCCTTTTATTTTAGATTTTGCTTCGGGTTTGGCTCTAAGTAGGTATAATTGTAGTTCTCAGCCATGATACCATTTACTCAGAGGACTTATTTAGCCTTCAAAATTCAGTTTACGACGAAAAAACTTACTTGATATCGATATCAGGAAATCAAAATTTGACTTACATCCATTCATTTCTCTTTCAGTCTACGGTTTCGCTTTAACTGGAAACAACTATTGCTTTTTAGTCTTTCGTGCAAACGTCCAAAGAGTCTGAGCTCCAGGACCATGGATTAGTTTTAAAGCTTTCATTACACCCGAGCAACGCCGGGCTATACTGCTTGTTATATATATATATATAATTACAATTCGAATTAGAGAGCTCTTCACGCAATCTCTTGAAAAAGAAAGCTTAAAATGACTTAATTCATGTCAATTTTGCATCCCTATGAAAATGGAAGATTATAAGGTGCATTTTAGACACTTGATGCCTTTTTATTACTGTAAAAGCAAAGATACCTCGCAAACAACGTAAAAGATATGCGCCGTGTACAGTGAAGATGCTTATTTATTCATATTCCAACACGTTAGAACGTGACAAATTTCTTGATAGATATAATATGCTTCCATTTCCAATTAGAGTACACTTCGAACTTTCTCTTGAGGAAGAAAGTTTAAAATGACTTAATTCGTGTCAATTTTGCATCCCTATGAAAATGGAAGATTATAAGGAGCATTTTAGACACTTGATGCTTTTTTTTTAATACGATAAAGAAAAAAATGTTAGAACATGACAAATTTCTTGATAGATATGTTTACATTTCCAATTAGAGTACACTTCGAACTTTCTCTTGAGGAAGAAAGTTTAAAATGACTTAATTCGTGTCAATTTTGCATCCCTATGAAAATGGAAGATTATAAGGAGCATTTTAGACACTTGATGCTTTTTTTTAATACGATAAAGGAAAAAATGTTAGAACATGACAAATTTCTTGATAGATATGTTTACATTTCCAATTGGAGTACACTTCGAACTTTCTCTTGAGGAAGAAAGTTTAAAATGACTTAATTCGTGTCAATTTTGCATCCCTATGAAAATGGAAGATTATAAGGAGCATTTTAGACACTTGATGCTTTTTTTTTAATACGATAAAGGAAAAAATGTTAGAACATGACAAATTTCTTGATAGATATGTTTACATTTCCAATTGGAGTACACTTCGAACTTTCTCTTGTGGAAGAAAGTTTAAAATGACTTAATTCGTGTCAATTTTGCATCCCTACGAAAATGGAAGATTATAGTGTGCATTTTAGACACTTGATGCTTTTTTTTTAATAACACAAAGGCAAAAAATACCTCGGAATCAACAAACAAGATATCTGCTGCGTACACTGAAGGGGCTTTAGTTGACAGAACTGTACGGGTGTGGTTCGCCAAGTTTAGAGACGGGGACTGAAACGTTATTGATGAAGATCGCACAAGGAGACACCCCACTACAAATGATTTTTTTTATAAACATATCGCCCCAAGCAAAGCAGTTTACTGCCACTGGTGCGCAGGGTGTTACATAGAAGAAAAGTTATAGGGAATGTCAGGAAGTGGGTAAAAGAAGGATGAGAATACTGATGAGAGTGGTGTATCGCCCCAAACAAGGCAGTTTACTGCCGCTCGTGAGTAGCGGTATACATAGGAGGAAAGTTATGAGAAAAAGTAACAGATTATATGGAGTGTCAGGAAGTGGGCAAGAGAAGGATTAGAATACTGATGATAGTGGAGTGGACGGAGAAAGGAGGAATAGGAGAGCGGAGTTCAACTTTCAGTCGAGTTCATTTGATTTAATTATGTGCTTATAATCTTGGAAAGAGTATGAGTCCATATCTTCTCAACCAGCTGTGGTAAAAATAGCAAGAGAGAATGAGTCCTATAGCACTGGCTGGCAACAAATCTAGGAGAAAAAAACAATTCAAATTAACCTTGCAGGTGCTGCCACTTTAGGCAAAGCAAGAAATCAAAAATAAATTCACCTCACATGTCTAAAAGATAGGAACTGCCTTCTTACATATTGATTCGAGCCACAACAGAAAATAATGAACCCCTTGTACGTGGTAGAATGGGTCGAACGCGGAGATACGGTGCAGCGCCGTGGACCTCTCTGATTTAGGAGCATTCACCGATAGGCGTATCACTCACGTCAATTTAGACGACGACGACGTTCAGTAACACATTGGTCAAGGCTGCTGCGTGATGGATGTTTATGTCGAATCACCATCTCTAGACTGGCTACCCATCAGAATAGCCACTGTAGCCTTTCAAATAATTTCGACAACCTATTACGTTATTACCGATATCTGCTATAATCGACCATAGTGAGATTCGAAACCCGTCCGGCACGCGTCAACAAGAATAAGAAAAAGAAAAGAAAAGAAAGAGAAAAGAAAGAAAAGGAGAAAAGAAAAGAAGAGAGAAAGAAAGAAAGAAAGAAAGAAAGAAAGAAAGAAAGAGAGAAAGAAAGAAAGAAAAGAAAGAGAAAAGAAAGAAAGAAAGAAAAGACAAAAAAAAGAAAGAAAAAGACAAAAGGAAAGAAAGACAAAAGAAAGAAAGACAAAAAAAGGAAAAGAAGAAAGAAAAGAAGACAAAAAAAGGAAAGAAAGAAAAAGACAAAAGAAAAAGAAGAAAGACAAAAGAAAAAGAAAGGAAAACAAAAAAAGAGGAAAGAAAGGAAAACAAAAGAAAAGACAAAAGAAAGGAAAGAAAGAAAAGAAAGAAAGGAAAACAAGAAAAAGACAAAAGAAAGGAAAACAAAAGAAAAAAAGAAAGGAAAACAAAAGAAAAGACAAAAGAAAGGAAAACAAGAAAGAAAGAAAACAAAAGAAAGAAAGAAAGAAAGAAAACAAGAAAAAGAAAGGAAAACAAAAGAAAGAAAGAAAGGAAAGAAAACAAAAGAAAGGAAAACAAGAAAAAGACAAAAGAAAGGAAAACAAAAGAAAAGACAAAAGAGAACGAAAGGAAAGAAAGAAAAGGAGAAAAGACAGGAAAGAAAGAAAAGGAGAAAAGACAGGAAAGAAAGAAAAGGAGAAAAGACAGGAAAGAAAGAAAGGAGAAAGACAGGAAAGAAAGAAAGAGAGAAAGACAGGAAAGAAAGAAAGGAGAAAAGACAGGAAAGAAAGAAAGGAGAAAGACAGGAAAAAGAAAAGGAGAAAAGACAGGAAAAAAGAAAGGAGAAAAAGACAGGAAAAAAGAAAAGGAGAAAAGACAGGAAAGAAAGAAAAGGAGAAAAGACAGGAAAGAAAGAAAAGGAAAAGACAGGAAAGAAAGAAAAGGAAGACAGGAAAGAAAGAAAGGAGAAAAGAAAGAAAAGGAGAAAGACAGGAAAGAAAGAAAAGGAGAAAAGAAAGAAAGGAGAAAGACAGGAAAGAAAGAAAGAAAGAAAGGAAAGAAAGAAAGGAGAAAAGACAGGAAAGAAAGGAGAAAGAAAGGAAAGAAAGGAGAAAAGACAGGAAAGAAAGAAAAGGAGAAAAGAAAGGAAAGAAAGAAAGGAAAAGAAAGGAAAGAAAGAAAAGACAGGAAAGAAAGAAAAGGAGAAAAGAAAGGAAAGAAAGAAAGAAAGGAAAGAAAGAAAGAAAGACAGGAAAGAAAGAAAGAAAGACAGGAAAGAAAGGAGAAAAGACAGGAAAGAAAGAAAAGGAGAAAAGACAGGAAAGAAAGAAAGGAGAAAAGACAGGAAAGAAAGAAAGAAAGAATGAAAGAAAGAAAAGGAGAAAAAGGCAGGAAAGAAAGAAAGGAGAAAAGAAAGAAAGAAAGGAGAAAAGAAAGGAAAGAAAGAAAGGAGAAAAGACAGGAAAGAAAGAAAAAGAAAAGACAGGAAAGAAAGAAAGCACGAAGGAAAGAAAGAAAGGAGAAAAGACAGGAAAGAAAGAAAAGGAGAAAAGACAGGAAAGAAAGAAAAGGGAGAAAAGACAAGAAAGAAAAGATAAAGGAAAGAAAGAAAGGAGAAAAGACAGGAAAGAAAGAAAAGGAGAAAAGACAGGAAAGAAAGAAAAGGAGAAAAGACAGGAAAGAAAGAAAGGAGAAAGACAGGAAAGAAAGAAAGGAGAAAAGACAGGAAAGAAAGAAAAGGAGAAAAGACAGGAAAGAAAGAAAGAAAGAAAAACAAAAGAAAGAAAAGGAGAAAGAAATGAAAGAAAAAGAGAAATGGAAAAAAGAAAAATTAAAAAAAGAAATGAAAGAAAAAGAGAAATGAAAGAAAAAGAAATGAAAGAAAGAAAGAAAAAGAAAAATGAAAGAAAAAGAAAATGAAAGAAAAAGAAAAATGAAAGAAAAAGAGAAATGAAAGAAAAAGAGAAATGAAGAAAAAGAGTAAAAAGGAACGAAAAATTAGAAAGAAAAGTTAGAAAGGAAAGTACATGAACGACAATAAAAAATGTAAAAAAAAAGAGAGAGAGAGAGAGAGAGAGAGAGAATGGAAAAGAATAATAAAGAAAAAAGTAGAAAAGAAAGAAAAAAGTAGAAAGGAAAAAAACAAATCAATACGAAAAAAAACAGAAATATTATTAAACAAATAATTCTTTTGTCTTCAACTAACTTATATTAACCAAATTATATTACTTCTTCAAAGAAAAACAAAAAAAAATGTTTGAGACCAACCAGTTTTTTTGTAATTTTAGCGCCATTTTTCAATTACTATCAGCCAAGAATATCCATTCGAAAAACTTAAAATTTCAAACTTAAAATATCTACAGAAACATCTATGGCAAATGATTTTCCGTTCATTTCATGTTGAGGTAGCCGATCACTAACGCTAATCCAATCGCACGTCCTTCGCACACGCGCAAATACTTTAATAGAGCACGTGTGCCGGTAAAGGACGCTGTGTGCGTGGACTGTAAATGACGATTGTTTGGGGTCTTTAAGTCAATTAACAGGATTTAGAGCTTGAACAAACATTATCAAATAGGACAGTGTAAAAAAGATAATGGCAAAATAAATAATATAAGGCTGTTTATTGACTTCGGGATGAATAAATACAAATGAAGGTTTTAAAATTAAAAGGATTGTGTTTAATGCAGAGATTAAAAGAGATAATGAAACACTGGACAAAACGACAGACGAAAAGATGTCTAATTTAGGCAGGAGAATAGAGAGTGATGAAGTAAAGCGTGTTAGGTTGTCAGAGAGGCAGATTCGTAAAGTTGATCGAGAGAGAGAGATTTAAGAATGACCTCTAGTGACGGAAAGTAAAGTCTACTGTGTGTGCGCGTATGTGTGTGTGTAGGATTTGTGAATATGGTAAAGAGAGAGACTGAGAAAGAATGTAGAATACCTGCGAGAGACTGAAAAGAAATGGTTAATAAGGGAGAAAATGAAAAGGAATGTTTCATGGGTTAGAGAGTGAGAAATATTGTTGAATATGTGAGAGAGAAAAAATGCTGAGTATATGTGAGACAGTGAAAAAGATTCTTAAATGTGTGAGACGCGCACGCCCAAAATGTTTCTTAAATGTGTGAGACGCGCACGCCCAAAATGTTTCTTAAATGTGTGAGACGCGCACGCCCAAAATGTTTCTTAAATGTGTGAGACGCGCACGCCCAAAATGTTTCTTAAATGTGTGAGACGCGCACGCCCAAAATGTTTCTTAAATGTGTGAGACGCGCACGCCCAAAATGTTTCTTAAATGTGTGAGACGCGCACGCCCAAAATGTTTCTTAAATGTGTGAGACGCGCACGCCCAAAATGTTTCTTAAATGTGAGAGTCACGCACACCCAGAATGTTTCTTAAACACGTGAGTCACACACACACCCACAACATTCTGTAAACACGTGTGAGACAAACACACCCACAACGTCCGGTAAACACGTGTGAGACAAACACTCCCCCACAACGTCCGGTAAACACGTGTGAGACAAACACTCCCCCACAACGTCCGGTAAACACGTGTGAGACAAACACTCCCCCACAACGTCCGGTAAACATGTGTGAGACAAACACTCCCCCACAACGTCCGGTAAACACGTGTGAGGGACACAAATCCACAACGTCCGGTAAACACATGTGAGGGACACACACCCACAACGTCCGGTAAACACGTGTGAGGGACACACACCCACAACGTCCGGTAAACACGTGTGAGGGACACACACCCACAACGTCCGGTAAACACGTGTGAGGGACACACACCCACAACGTCCGGTAAACACGTGTGAGGGACACACACCCACAACGTCCGGTAAACACGTGTGAGGGACACACACCCACAACGTCCGGTAAACACGTGTGAGGGACACACACCCACAACGTCCGGTAAACTCGTTTGAGGGACACACACCCACAACGTTCGGTAAACACGTTTGAGGGACACACACCCACAACGTTCGGTAAACACGTTTGAGGGACACACACCCACAACGTTCGGTAAACACGTTTGAGGGACACACACCCACAACGTTCGGTAAACACGTTTGAGGGACACACACCCACATTGTTTGGTAAATATGTGAGAGACTCACCCACACATTTTTTGTTAAATATGTGAGAGACACACCCACACAATTTTTGTTAAATTTGTGAGAGACACACCCACACAATGTTTGTTAAATATGTGAGAGACACACCCACACAATGTTTGTTAAATATGTGTCAAAGATAAAAGGTTGTTAAATATGAGAGTGGGTACAAGTGTCTGTGATACATGGAAGATTCTATATGAAAGGGAAACAGACATACAGACATTTTGAGAGAGAGAGAAAAAATGGCGGGGGATACTAAAGGTTTACCGTAAGAAAACGAATTTGAGATAAGGTTTCTAAAAGAGAAACAGACAGATACAGCAGGTTGGGAAGCTGACAAACAGAGAAAAAATGTGACAAAAATGACAAACAAAAGAGATCGGCGACACAAACAAGAGACTGAGATAAAGGTGGACAAAAATACAAACCAATTAGTAAAGAAGAGACACCGAAATGAAAAAGTAATTTGGAAGCAGTTGTGTTCACGAGATCAGCTAAACATGTTGATTAAAGACAAAAATTATTTTACGACATTTCATTGTTTGCTTAACAAATTACCATGGAAGTAAAAGCGTTAAAAATACGAGGCGTTAACAGGTGTTTGTATAAAACAAAACACACCTGGCCCACATTGCACCCAAGAAAGGAATTATGATAAGCTACAGATGATTTACGTAAAAGGACTCTAGGGGCAATTCACCCGACCAGAAGCCATTGTCTTAACCTGTATTGTTAGCAACAGACTGATAAATATTAAATATATGTCTTGGATAAGTGAAGAGAAGAGGAAGTAAAATGCAGACCGAGAGAGAAAGAGAAAGGTGATTAGACAACGAATGAGAGGGAGGAGATTAAACAGCAAAAGAGAGGGAGAGAGGGGATTAAACAGCAAAAGAGAGGGAGAGAGGGGATTAAACAGCAAAAGAGAGGGAGAGAGGGGAATAAACAACAAACGAGAGGGAGGGAGGGAGAGGGGATTAAACAACAAACGAGAGAGAGAGAGGGAGAGGGGATTAAACAACAAATGAGAGAGAGGGAGGGAGAAGGGATTAAACAACAAATGAGAGGGATGGAGGGAGGGAGAAGGGATTAAACAACAAATGAGAGAGATGGAGGGAGGGAGAAGGGATTAAACAACAAATGAGAGGGATGGAGGGAGAGGGGATTAAACAACAAATGAGAGCGACGGAGGGAGGGAGAGCGTATTAAACAACAAATGAGAGAGAGGGGGATTAGACAGCGAATGTGAGAGAGAGTGGGATTAGACAGCGAATGAGAGAGTAGGGGGATTAGACAGCGAATGAGAGAGAGAGTGGGGGGGATTAGACAGCGAATGAGAGAGAGAGTGGGGGGGATTAGACAGCGAATGAGAGAGAGAGTGGGGGGATTAGACAGCGAATGAGAGAGAGTGGGGGGGGGATTAGACAGCGAATGAGAGAGAGAGTGGGGGGGGGATTAGTCAGCGAACGAGAGAGAGAGTGGGGGGGGATTAGACAGCGAATGAGAGAGAGAGTGGGGGGGATTAGACAGCGAATGAGAGAGAGAGTGGGGGGATTAGACAGCGAATGAGAGAGAGAGTGGGGGGGATTAGACAGCGAATGAGAGAGAGAGTGGGGGGGGATTAGACAGCGAATGAGAGAGAGAGTGGGGGGGATTAGACAGCGAATGAGAGGGAAAGTGGGGGGATTAGACAACGAATGAGAGAGAGTGGGGGGATTAGACAGCGAATGAGAGAGAGTGGGGGGATTAGACAGCGAATGAGAGAGAGTGGGGGGATTAGACAGCGAATGAGAGAGAGTGGGGGATTAGACAGCGAATGAGAGTGGGGGGGATTAGACAGCGAATGAGAGGGAGCAGATTAGACAGCGAATGAGAGAGAGCAGATTAGACAGCGAATGAGAGAGAGCAGATTAGACAGCGAATGAGAGAGAGCAGATTAGACAGCGAATGAGAGAGAGCAGATTAGACAGCGAATGAGAGAGAGCAGATTAGACAGCGAATGAGAGAGAGCAGATTAGACAGCGAATGAGAGAGAGCAGATTAGACAGCGAATGAGAGAGAGTGGGGGGATTAGACAGCGAATAATAGAGAGTGGGGGGATTAGACAGCGAATAATAGAGAGTGGGGGGATTAGACAGCGAATAATAGAGAGTGGGGGGATTAGACAGCGAATAATAGAGAGTGGGGGGGATTAGACAGCGAATGAGAGTGAGAGGGGGTATTAGACAGCGAATGAGAGAGAGAGGGGGTATTAGACAGCGAATGAGAGAGAGAGGGGGTATTAGACAACGAATGAAAAAGAGAAGGGGGATTAGACAGCGAATGAGAGAGAGGAGATTAGACAGCGAATGAGAGAGAGGAGATTAGACAGCGAATGAGAGAGAGGAGATTAGACAGCGAATGAGAGAGAGGAGATTAGACAGCGAATGAGAGAGAGGAGATTAGACAGCGAATGAGAGAGAGGAGATTAGACAGCGAATGAGAGAGAGGAGATTAGACAGTGAATGAGAGAGGGGGTATTAGACAGCGAATGAGAGAGAGAGAGACAGTGAGGGAATGAGAGAGTTTAAAATCGTAAGAATAATTTCTGTTTTTACGAGTGAACAATGCATTAATATTTTTTTAGAGATAAAGATTTTTACAGAAAAGTATTTAACCCTTAGCTGGTGGAAATTTATATAAATTCCTGTCTTTCCCAAGGGTATTTGAGAGCAAGTGAAAGTAATTAAATCAACTGTATGAATAATGACGAGGTTTTGAAAATGATGGAAACGAAAAGGAACATTAATACTGAGCATCAGGAAGAGACAACTAAAGTTCCTGGGACATGCAATGAGGAAGGGGGGCTTGGAGAACCTGATACTAACAGGCCAGATAGAGGGAAAAAGAGACAGGTGTAAACTGCGGATAACATATTCAAAAGGCCTGAGCAGATGGATGACAGAACGGGAGCTGAGAGACGTTACAGGAGAAAGCGTGCTAAGAGCCACCATGGATATGGAGACGTGCGAGCCCATGATCGCCTACGTCCTGAAGAAAAATATAGCTATGCAAAGGGTGATAATGTCTCGAAAGAGAAATGACTGACTAGGCAGAAGATTTTCCCGCACTAGGTTGCCATTACTTTCTGCGTTAGACCGGTTGATATTTAACTCATAGCTGGAGAGAGAAAAGATGGACTCATACCTTCCCCAAGGGTATTTGCGTGAAAGTTTACTCACCTACTAACCACTGGCCTCTAGCTCTCTCCCCTCCCTTGTATAACCTTCCCTTTCTCTCCACCTATGTATCTGTCATCGCACCTGCTTTCTCAGCTTTCTATTGTTCCTTTCTAACTAGTTTGTACTCCTCACTCTTTTCTAATTAATCTTTTTACATTTATGTAACCCCCTGCACATCAGTGGCGTTTCCGCTTTGCTCGGGGTGAAATGATTAAAAAAAAAATTTTTTTTAAATAAAAATAAATTCAACTGAAATTCGAACTCGGTTCTCTGATTTCTCAATCAGAGCCGATAACCATGACACAGCAGCGACACATAGGGACCAGGTCGTTGGAACGAAAACTTATCGATAACTGAGGAGTGTCCGTATTTAGCAAAAATTTAAAGGGATCAGTGTAGTTAGGCGTCTATTCTTCTTTTTTTAAGTCCCCAACTGATGAGTGACAGAAGTAATTGAAGCATGTAATTTTGGGATCACCTAGCCCGGGGGCATGAATAAAAGACTCAGTACCCCCATAGAGTTATTTTTTTTTTTTAACTCTCTTGATTTCGTCCTTTTTGTCTCCTCCGAAAAACAAGACAGAATTTCAGGTGAGAAACGTATAGTTTTGAAACTAGAGCAGTCCGGGAGATTTTCAGTAGCTGTGCTAACTCCCAAACAAAAATCCACACCACCACCATCCCAATTTAGCGCTGACCGTGAAATTACCTCCGAAAGAGCTAACGTCTTTATTATCTATCTTGATTAAAACACATCCCAGTGTTGAGATGGAAGATGATAGACACTAGGTGTAGTTGTAATGATGAGAGCTTTTAAAAAGGACTTAGTGAAGGGAAAAAAAAAAAAAAAAAAAAAAGACAACAGGTAAAAAAGAGTTTGAGTTTTGGAAAATTCATGAAATAACGTATCTGTCAATTTCTTTGTCCATACACACTTTGTTTAATCTAAATCAACCAAGCAATGACAAAGGTCTCCGTAGATAAGCAACGCGTCCACGGAACGAGAACAGATTCAGCTAAAACCCGGTATAAAAACTTAAAGTTACTGTACACACTCAGGTGTAAGCCGAGAAATAAAACCCAAAATATTGATGAGAAAATACAGGTCATTATTTTGCAGAAATTTATCAACTTCCCTCTTTATATATATATATATATATATATATATATATATATGACTATTTAAGCTCTCACGTCCTGATTGAGCTCTCTGGAAGAATGGTAGACTTTGAAAAACAGTAGTTACTCTGGCATGTACGCATCGCTCATTCAATAATGAATTAGAGCACTGACTATTAGGCGTGTATAATGATAATATACGCGCTAAAAAGTATGCCTTCTTCTACCGAGCGCCCATAGCCCAGAGGTAGAATCGCCGACTGAAGCCAATTCAGTCGAGTTTTAATCCTGGGTTAAAAGCAATCGGAGTCTAACCGTACTGATGAGCTGTGATGCAGATTTTGCGGATGACTATGACTATATATATATATATATATCCGAATACTACATTCGCTGTGTAGCTATTTCGGCGAGAACAATCTCGCTTCCCTAGCCACGATCAAAAACAAAACTTTATTTCGAATATGGTACAAAAATTCACATTAGTGGAAGGTTACTCAAAAATATTTATATACACAGGAAGTTTACCTTTCAAAAATCGGTGGGGATGGTTAAGAAAGAAAATAAATTACATTATCATATTTTAAATAACATTTTGTTTTTGATCGTTCCTGAGGAAGCGACATTTTTCTCGCCGAAATAACTATGTAACGAATATAGTATTCGGATTTTTATTTGAAAACTATACATAGTTGGCTCTGAAAATAGAAAATACGATTTACATCGAGACTTCTATCTGGATCATTTTTAATATTAATAAGATCTGGTTTAGGGGATGTTACTTACATACTATTTTGGGGGGGATTTTATATATATATATATATATATATATATATATATATATATATGCATACACACACCAAGATCAACGAAATGATCTTTAAACAACCCACAATTTGAAATGATTTGTATGAACATTATTTCTGATCAATCAGTCAGTCAGTTAAGTGCCTTACGTGAAACACGCTTGGGCGATCATGTCTCTAAAGAGACATGACTGACTGGGCAGAAGATTATCCCGCAGTAGGTTGCCATTGCTTTCTGCGGTAGATTGGTTGCCAGCCAAGGCTATAGAACCCAATCTGTCCTGTTATTTAACCCATAACTGGAAGGAAGAGACGGATTAATACCTTCCCCAAGGGTATTTGCGCGTAAGTGAATGCACTGAATTCAACTGGAGTTTGAACTCGGCTTCCCGATTTCTCGTTCCGAGTCGATATCCACTGCACCACCCACGCACATCCTTTTGATCAATACTCGTATTTAAGTAGATATTCTGTAGTATTCAAAATTCAAAAGTATTATATATTTATTTTTACCGGAGTGATTATTTAAGATAAATTTTTGTTACGAAAATGTTTGTCATTCGGCAGGATTTGAACCTGCGACCCCTATCCACATAGGGGAAGCCACCAATTGATCTGGCGCGTCTTAGACCTCTCGACTACGAATGAGGATCTATAAGAAGTCAAATTAACCTTATAACACAATTTTCAATTCATCGCAATAACCATATCTATGTGGATAGAGGTCGCTGGGAAGATTGTCTTGCGCCAAAATACTAGCTGTTTGAGGAACGAAGATAAGCGTCATCGTTGTATACGAAGATCATGAACACGTTCTAATGAACATTCCCACTGTTAGGAAAAATAAAAAAAATACTGATATCGTCAGCCTAGGCTTTACTAAACTACGATGATTGAAGCCTCCACCTCAGGTAAATGGAATGTCCTGTCAACTTCACTCACCAGGATGCATCTCCACTCTTTTACCTCAATTGTGTTGGGAAGGCCTGTAATTGTAGTATACAAATCAACAAATTTCGGAGAGACAAGTTCAGGCGAAAGGTCACCTGTGAATTTGAACCCGGATCAGTCGTGTGGGCCTTTGATAGATCTATTTAAGAAAAGAAAAAAAATCCGCACTGGTGAAAATTTTACACACACACAGAAAGTATGAGAGAGAGAGAGAGAGTGTGTAGATATATATATATATATATATATATATATATATATATAAAATAAAATAAATTTTCAATATTCAAAAATGTTGAATGAACATAATCTCTCTTAGGAATTTTATGTCGAAATGTTCAATCAATAATTTTAAATATTGAAAATTTATTTTATTTTAGATTAGCTCTGTAATTTTAATTACATTGAGCTCTCCTCCTGTATCATTTTTTAATATTAAAATTTAATATTAATTAGGATCAGGTTTTTGGGATTTACCTTCTTACTTTTCCGTTTTAAATTAAAGTATTTTAATATATATATATATATATATATATATATATATATATATAGAGAGAGAGAGAGAGAGAGAAAGAGTGTGTGTGTGTATGTATATATATATATATAGAGAGAGAGAGAGAATATAGGAAAGAGAGAGACAAAGTGAGAGAGAGAGAGAGTGTGTGTGTGTGTGTGTATTTATATTTATACATACATACATACATACAGAGAGAAAGTATAAGAAAGAAAGAGAGAATGTGTGTGTATATATATATATATAACAGAGAGAGAAAAATATAAGAAAGAGAGAGAGAGAGTGTGTGTGTGTGTGGAGAGAGAAAAGGAAAGAGACCAGCTGAATCGGTGATGCGAAACGAGGTCTGAGACCATAGAAGTTGGTCAATGTTGTACTCAGATTTAAGAAAAGGACCATTAGTATTATAATAATATACCAATAGATCTCCACAATCACACAGACGAGGTGTGTGCTGAAAAGTTCTCGACCCAACCCACTTCCCCCAAATCTGATCAGATGACCAAACTTCAGGCTAGGGATTTTCAGAAATGAGTTGGACCGAAAACTTCCCACCACCACCACCACCACCGTTGTGTATACATTCGTGGAAATCCGTACACTTAGATACCTGCTTATTGGTTTGCCGACATTGTTAATATTTTCCCCAGATCAAGGTAGGTAGAGAAAGGAGAAGAAAAGGAGCATTTTTGGTCAAAGTTCATCTCTAAGAGGTCTTTAGATCCTTATGCGAGTTCTATTATATAGCTTTTTTACTAATTAAGATTTAATAAAAGCAGAAAACAAATAATGGAATGGATATTATTTCTTCTGTTATTGTAACAGACGATGTCAAATGTGAAAATCCGAAAGAATACGCGACTTGAGAAAGAGGTCTTTCAAAGACGAAGCAACGTATTAAGATATAGTGAACAGAAAAAAAGAACTGAAGTAATATACTTTTTTTTTCCTTGCGTTCATTTAACCACCTTCTTCTGCTTCTACATGCCCTGTCTCTTCAGGACGTAGGCGATCATGGTTCTCCACGTCTCCCTATACCTTGTGGCTCTTAGTATGTTTGCTCCTGGCAACCCCCGTTCCGTCATCCACCTGATCAGGCCCTGCAAATATGTTATCCGCTACCTTCCTCTGTCTAAATTTCCTTCTATCTGACCAGTTAGTATCAGGTTCTCCAAGCCTTCCTTCCTCATTGCATGTCCCAGGAAATTCAGTTTTCTCTTCCTGATGCTCAGTATTAATTTCCTTTTTGTTGCCATTCTTTCTAATACGTCATCGTTGCTTGCGTGCTCAGTCCACGATATTCGCAACCACCTTAGAGAACCTTTTCTGCCTGCTATCAGCATGGCTGACGCTCGACTCCAGGAGAGCAACGCCCTGCGCCTTCGTCGTTGCATGTTTTTCTACTGACTTAAATCGAGTAACTACATTGAATCAAAACTGTATCTCGTGCATAAGAAATTGGGTCACCGTGTTGTACCAGATTTTTATTATTTTCGCTAGAATCCATCTTGCACACTTCTAAATCTACCAATCGTCCGTGCATTGAATACTGTTGCCATATCTGGTCGGGTGCTCCTGCTATTCATCTCGAGGTTCTCGTCAGAATCCATCTTGCATATTTATAAATCTACCGTTCGTCCGTACATTAAATACCGTTGCCATATCTGGTCGGGTGCTCCTGCTGTTCATCTCGACAGAATCCAAAAAGGACCTCCAATCTAATCGATCTTGACTTGGCATCTTGACTTCAGTTTCTGAATGGTTTTAAAAAATGTGGCGAATGCTGAACAATATGCTTATTGATGATGAGGACTTAGGAACATATCACAAACACCGGTTTTTTTACAATAGTCAAAGTTAAGCAACGTCGAGCCTGGTCAGTAACTAGATAGGTAACCACATCGAAATACTAGCACTGTTGGTATCTAGCTAGCTAGCTAGCTCTGTCTGTATCTATCTATCTATCTAGCTAGCTAGCTCTCTGTCTGTATCTATCTATCTATCTAGCTAGCTAGCTCTGTCTGTATCTATCTATCTATCTGGCTAGCTAGCTCTGTCTGTATCTATCTATCTATCTAGCTAGCTAGCTCGTTCATTCATCTATCTATCTAGCTAGCTAGCTCTGTCTGTATCTATCTATCTATCTAGCTAGCTAGCTCTGTCTGTATCTATCTATCTATCTAGCTAGCTAGCTCTGTCTGTATCTATCTATCTATCTAGCTAGCTAGTTTGTTCGTATCTATCTATCTATCTAGCTAGCTAGCCTGTTCGTATCTATCTATCTATCTAGCTAGCTAGCTCGTTCATGTATTCATTCATTCATCTAGCTAGCTAGCTCTGTCTGTATCTATCTATCTATCTAGCTAGCTAGCTCTGTTCGTATCTATCTATCTATCTAGCTAGCTAGCTCTGTCTGTATCTATCTATCTATCTAGCTAGCTAGCTCTCTGTCTGTATCTATCTATCTATCTAGCTAGCTAGCTCTGTCTGTATCTATCTATCTATCTAGCTAGCTAGCTCTGTTGTATTCATTCATTCATCTAGCTAGCTAGCTCTGTTCTGTATCTATCTATCTATCTATCTAGCTAGCTAGCTAGCCTGTTCGTATCTATCTATCTATCTATCTATCTAGCTAGCTAGCTCTGTCTGTATTCATTCAGCTAGCTAGCTAGCTAGCTCTGTCTGTATCTATCTATCTATCTAGCTAGCTAGCTCTGTCTGTATCTATCTATCTATCTATCTATCTAGCTAGCTAGCTAGCTAGCCTGTCTGTATTCATCTATCCAGCTAGCTAGCTAGGCTCTGCCTGTATCTATCTATCTAGCCAGCTAGCCAGCCTGTTCGTATCTATCTATCCAGCTAGCCAGCTAGCCCTGTCTGTAGGTCTATCTGTCCAGCCAGCTAGCTAGTTCCAAGTTCGTATTCATCTATCTAGCTAGCTAGCTAGCTCTGTCTGTATCTATATCTAGCTAGCTAGCTAGCCTGTCTGTATCTATCTATCTAGCTAGCTAGCTAGCTCTGTTCGTATCTATCTATCTAGCTAGCTAGCTACTAGCTAGCTCTGTCTGTATCTATCTATCTAGCTGCCACAGCTCTGTCTGTATTCATTCATCTATCTAGCTAGCTAGCCTGTTCGTATCTATCTATCTAGCTAGCTAGCCTGTTCGTATCTATCTACCTAGCTAGCTAGCTCTGTTCGTATCTAGCTAGCTATCTATCTAAGCCTTTACATATCTACGTCTGTATGTATTGTTCTATCCTTGTATTCTCATACCTATCTATCGATAATAAAATAATACCTGAAATACGAAAACTTACAGCAGGAAAACAGTGACGTTGAAATGTTCTGAGGCTGAATCAGCTACGCTGAATAGTCCAATTATTTATCTGACACTGAATGGGTTACGCCGAAACGCAGCATAACCCTTCCATAGGATATCTGCCCAGAAAACACAGGTTCAATACCGGGAATCTTAGTTTAGAATATTGTAATTTATAAGCCTCCCTGAACTGTAATTTTTGTAAATAATAAGCTGAACAGTGACATGTACACCTAAGAATATTAAAGCAAAAAATTTTAGCTGCCTTTCCACTATCAGGAAGGGTTTTTTTTAAGCAGAATAATACCTGTTTCACCCGACGCCCGTGCAACTGTAAATTCTCTGCAAGATGTTAATTCATGGGCTGAAATTCTGAAAGCCTTTTCCTACATTCAGTATGTATGAGATATGATCGGAGGACGCTTAAATCGTTCACCCAGCACGCATACAATACTTGCTGTCTTGCATAAACAATTCCGAAAAGCGTGTAATATATTACACTTTGGCATTCGCTCATGTGAGAATGTTTGAATATTAATAGGTTGATTCGTTTTTTACGTCTTATCAACCCTTTCAAGTTCGAAAATATTTTTAGATTGCAAAATCTTTTGGGGGGAAATAACATCGGATGTACATTGTGGTGAAATGGATATCGGCTGGAAACGAGAAAACAAAGTTCCACTTGAATTATTTGCATTCATATGCGCACAAATAACGCTGGGAAATGTATGAATCCGTCGTTTCTTCCTCCAGATACAGGTTAAATAGCAGGATAGATTAGGTTCTATAACCTTGGTTAGCAACCAGTCTACCGCAGAAAGTAATGGCAACCTAGTGGAGAAAAATCTCCTGCCCAGTCAGTCATGTCTCTTTCGAGATATTATCACCCAGGAGTGTATCACGTATGGTTCTTAACACATGAGTACCAGACTTGTATCACTAAACCATTATTGAGTCAGTTATCTCCCTTGTGAGTTCAATACCAGGCTACAGAAGTGGTGAACAAGTAACTTACCGGGTTAGAGGGAGATAATTCATGACTTCCAGAAAATATTCTACGCAAGGGATGGAGTTCATATATATTGTAATAAAGGGTTTTGTTAAAAATTCCTAGCATCTGAAGAAGGCCGGAGCGTACAACGGCCGAAACGTCGGAAAAAATGGCAACAAAGATGAGGAAAAAAGTCCAAATAATGCGAATCCTATTAAAAAATAATATTAAGAAATAAAAGATTAAAAAAAAGAAATTTATTTTAAGAAAAGTAAAAACATAAAAGAAAAATACTTTATAAAAATGAGGGCTATTTCCCTGATCTACGTTTATGCTGTCAGAACGATTTGATATTTTTCCCCACTTGCCGTAACCTTGGTATTTGTTCAGTTTTTATTATTTAATCTATGATGTTAGACTGTTTTAATTCTACTGCCCATGTCTATGGATATTTCGTCTACTTCGGAACTTCGGTATTTGTTCAGTTTTTGCTTGCTCTGCTTCCACTCAGTCTATCAATGTCTAAGGGTTACTTGATGCCGAAATCTAAATATTTTTATGATTTTTAAATTATGTATTAACTAGCAGTATAGCCCGGCGTTGCTCGGGTGTAATGAAAGCTTTAAAACTAATCCATGGTCCTGAAGCTCAGATTCTTTGGACGTTGGCACGAAAGACTAAAAAGCAATAGTTGTTTCCAGTTAAAGCGAAACCGTAGACTGAAAGAAAAATGAATGGATGTAAGTCAACTTTTGCTTTCGTGGTATCGATATCAAATAAGATTTTTCGTCGTAAACTGAATTTTGAAAGCTAAATAAGTCCTTTGAGTAAATGGTATCATGGAAGAGAAGAGTGAACTACAATTATACCTACTTAGAGCCAAACCCGAAGCAAAAACTAAAATAAAAGGGCTGAAAAAAATGCAGACATACAGGCAGATAAACAGACACACACAAACATCTTGCCTTTTATATATATATATATATATATATATATTACCGGTTTTCTGCACTATTGTAAGAACTGCAACCTTGAAACTTCTGAATATCGTTTCTTATGTTGTTGTCTATGAGTGTATCAAATTTGATTAAAATCGGACCACTCCTTCTATAACACATTTTTTTTAGTTATCGATATTTATCGGGGGTACCTCGACACAAATCCTAGCTAAGAACACTCGCATACGCTTAGAGTACAAGTGTGTAAATTTTCAAGAAAATCGGTTCAGCCGTTTCGGAGTCTATAGGTAACGGACAGACAGACAAACACACACACACACACACACACACACACACACACACACACACACAAAGTTCCATTTATAAATAAGTTTAGATAGATTTAGATTTTTGAAAATGGTTTTATTTTGCCGGAAAAACAGCATAGCGTAATGAAAAAGGCTACAAACTTAACGAAAATAAAGTTTTATCGTCAAAATGTTGATATTATTAAGATGAAAAACAAAGTATTTATTAATTATTTTTTGAATTTTTTTTAATCCTTTCTAACACGTTCGAAATTTTGGTTAGAATTCTTGTTTTGTTTACGTCATCGCCTTCTCTAACTTTTAACACTGATTTTTTTGCGGTTGTTTTCCGTTGAAAACATTTATTTGGAAATTCTTGTAGAATCAAATAATTGTCCGAGTTTTATGAAAATTACAGGACTTATTCACAAATAAATTATGTTTTTAATTAAACTTTTAATTTTACTAAAATAAAGTGCCAGAAATCTTTTGAAATAGTTTTAAAATCGATGAAATTTTTTTGTTTACAAATTTGTTAAATTTAAGAAAATGGCCGCGTTTAAGAAAATGTTAAGAAATCGAAATTAAATGTGACATTCCGATATATATAATTTCTATCTGAAACACACCAGAATTTTTTACCTAATGGAATTAATAAATTTAATCATTAACCTTTTAATTAAATCTAAAATGAAATCTTCAAGAAATGTTTCTTCATTTTAAGAATTTCATTTTAAACTGAGGTATCGAAAATTTATGCCGAAATAGTAAAGGTACCTATTTTAGTGATACAAGTCTTACTAATCAACCCATCTCTTAGGCTAGCAAGAGCAATAACTGATCAGTACTAAAAATAAGAACTAGACGAAATGTACCTTAACAAGGGAAGTAGAACAAAAATAATCTATCTTGTTAGATTAAATAAAAGGAATGAGTTGGAAATTCCCTGTGGGTCACTTGGATCGACATACACCTGATTAAGTTCGGAGCGAACTATGGCCGAAACGTTCTGATAACAACCGAAAAGTTAAGGACAATAGCCCGCGAGTACAAAATGTAAATAATCCTAACTCCTCATCCTAAATATTTAAAAACTTTTTTTTTATAATCGTGTCGCCCCAAGCAATAAATTTTACTGCCACTGTTGTGCAGGGGTTACGTAGGAGAAAAGTTATGAGAAATAGTGACAGGTTACAGGGGGTGCCAGGAAGTGGGTAAGGGAAGGATGAGAATACTGATGAGAGTGGAGTGGGAGGTGAAAGGAGCATGAGAGAGAGAGAGAGGATGCAAGTTAGTGATACAGGAGATGACTATTGACTTTACATTTGAATTGTAGTTGTCGGGGAAGGAAGTAAGCGGAAGGGAATTCCACAAGCGGGAAGTGCGAGAAAAGAAGCTGTGGAGTAGAATTTGATTTACAATTTATTGGTTTCGCAGAATAAGGGTTGAATCTAATAGCTAATCTTGTGGCTCGAGTAAGTTCATATATAGGAGGTACCAGTGAGCTAAGTTCATCGGATCAGAAGCCGTGAAAGTATGTGTAGAAAAGACAGGGAAGCCACATTGCGTTGGTGAGAAAGCGACTGAAAGCTGCCAAAGTCGGGATCTATCACATTACAGATTCTCCACTGGATTTTGTCAAGGACCCCTAGGTGGATAGCATGAGCACCCGACCATATATGGTAGCAGTATTCAATGCACGGGCGGATGGTAGATTTGTATATGTGCAGGATTGATTCAGACGGATTTAGCTATGGATTTTTATACAAAATCCATAGCTAAATCCGTCTGAATCAATCCTGAATCAATCATTCCACTTGAGGTCTGATGTGAGAGTTAATCCGAGGAGGCGCAGTGTTTTACTTTCAGGGAGACTAGCCTGATTCATGCTAATGGGGAGTAGGAACAATTGCCGGTAATGGTTAATAGATAGCAGCATTTCACTCTAAGTAAGGCAGTAGTGCCTCTAGTGTACAGAGGACTACATGAGAGGAGAGCGAAAAGAAAGGGAAACGGGTTACTGGAGCTATTGAAGAATGGATAAGAAAAGGATAAGAATACTGATGTGAGGAGAGTTACCTGAGAGTAGAGTGAAAAGGGAGAAGAACAAGATACAGGGGGGTGTCAGGGAAAAGATCAGAGAAAGATGGATGTCAAGGAGATAAAAAAAATGGGAATTGACACTGCACTTAAACACTTGGAAATTGTAGCTATCAGGGAAGCAATTATACAGAAGGGACTTCCACAGGCGGGAAGTGCAAGAATAGAAACCGCTTGATTAGAAATAGCGGCTATATTTGATTGTAAAAGGGTGGGACCTAGTTGCTAGTCTAGTCGTCATCATCATCTCATCCGTTACACCCAATGGTATGTAGGGCAGCAACTTTTTTTTTTTACTGTTTCCGTAACATACTGTTGTTTTTTTTTTTATAGGGCAGGGTTAGCCCTGCGCCCAACCCCCAAACCTGGTGGTCTCTACGTTTACAGCACCAGGTATTCCAAAATGGTCACTCATCTAAGTACTGACCCGGCTCAATGTTGCTTAACTTCAGTAATCGGACAAGAACCGGTGTATTCAACACGATATAGCGGCAGACTGCCAGTCTAGTAGCTAGAGTATATTCGTGTACAGGGGAGCACCAGGGAGATAAGCTCGTCGGAGTAGAAGCCGTGAAAATATTAGTAGAAGAGACAGAGGGAGGCCACATTCCATCGGTGAGAAAGTAACTGGAGTCGAGTTGCCAGATCGGGGAAAAAATGTGTTTTGTTATATATATATATATATATATATATATATATATATATATACTTACTTAAAAAAAACAAAGTAAATAATAAAAATAAAACTCCCTCCCCCGCCTAAAATGATATATCCGCACGCGCACACCAAACCAACAATTGGTGGCAAATAATTACCAATCTACCCGTTGTGTCGACAATACCCAAGGGTATTTTAACCCTAGCAACACCAACTGTTCGTGGAGAAACGCTATTCTAAGCACTTGTTGACATCGGTTTCATATACATTCATTTATCCCTTGAATCGGTTGGCGCGAATACTTATAAAAACATCAAACGACATGCAGGTGGGCCCAGGGCAGAAATGGCGGTCGTCTTTCCTCATTTTAAGTAATAAGAAGGGGACACAGGTGGGTCGTAAAATAGAGGGGGGACTTTGTTTAATAAAAAACGATAAAAGGTCAGCCTAGGGCGGAGATGGTGAGAACCTAAATTTCAATTCACCACAAGGGTTAGTATATATATATATATATATATATATACACACACACACACGCACATTTTATATATATATATATATATATATATATATATAGTGATACGTGTGTGTGTGTGTGTTCAATTGTGATGATGCTTAGTGACCAGATTGGTGTTTTCCGGTGGTTTGCTGATAGAAAGGCGTTTTTGGCAAGCAGGTTTTTTTCTCATAAAGTGCTCGATAACGAGATAGAGAGATAATTATATATTATTAATTATTACTTTAGAAAAGTACAAACTACTACAAAATTCGACATTTTTTTTTCGACATTGAAAGAATAATGTCTCATCAAACAGTTAATAATGATAATAAACGCTTTACTGAAAAAAAAAAACAAAAAAAAACTTTTTATTTTTGGAAATCTTTTTGTATGACATTTTTTCATCTTTTCTACACTCTTTCTTTCCCCTTCTTTTTAATATCTTTTTACCTTGTACAAAGAACCTGATTTCTTAAAACATTCATATCGGCTCCGGTTCGTATCCTAATGTAAACAATCGTAAACGAAAACAATATTACGAAATCTTACGGAAAGTTACGAAATTTTATTAACCGTCAAGGTTTCTTCGAATATTCATACCGATGCATATATAAATGTAAGTACTGCTTAATTATAGATAAAAACACTACCCAATAAAACACGAGTATATATATATATATATATATATAAATATATATATATGCCATGGCAATATTGCGCGGTACACTAACGTGTCGTGGAACGACGATTGATAATTACTGATTTAGGCAGAAAGCATTCATCGAAACACGTTTCATAGGTTGGTTTTGTTTAAGATAACGAAAGTGTTTGATTTATCACTTTTCCGAAATTTAATGTTATTGTTATTTTTTTCCGTGGGTTTAATTGTTTTTCTTTTATCCAGCTATTGTGGAAATGTCATTATAATGAGCGAATATGAAGAGGGGGGCTTCGTTTGGTGGAAGTATGCAAGCCTTTGTTTCCTATCAATGTCATATAGAACTTATTTAAATTAGACAAATTTACATAAAATCTATATTATAATAAGATCCGTATTCGTCCGTTTGTCCTAATTTCATATATTTTATACTATAATAAGAGCCGTGTCTGTCCGTTACACGATTCAGCAAGTAATAATGTATTATTTTTGAATTATAGAATTCAATTTGGACTAAACATTAAACATGACATTGAAAAGTAAAATCTTAAATTTTAAATTAATATTTTAATTATTAAAAATAGGTACAATATTTTTAGGGAAGAAGTCATACGTTTTGTACCTGTGAGCCAAGATGGTTACCTGTAATGATAATACTAAATGATTTCGACATTTTCGCATCGAAAGAGAAATTACACAAGCCAACAAGATCAAACATCTCTACAATGAAATTATATACAATTAATTCAAAAATTTCGAAATATAATTTCGTTGGATGGCCATTTCATCGAGAAAATTCTCACTTCATCAGCAACAGTCGAAAACAAAAACTTTATTAATTCAAATAAGTTACAAAATTTCAATACCGGAAGAAGCCCAGAAACATATCCATACATAGGAAGTTAAAAAAGATATGATTTGGGGCTTTTTTCCGGTATAGAAATTTTGTAACATATTTGAATTAATAAAGGTTTTGTTTTCGACCTTGGTTGATTAAGCGAGAATTTTCTCGCTGAAATGGCCATCCAACGAAATTAAATTTCGAAACTTCTGAAATACTTTATATATTTGGCTCTGTAAATAGATAATACTACTTACATCGAGCTCTCCACCTTGATCAGTTTTAACATTAATAAAATTAATATCAATAGGATCGGATTTTGGGATTTTACCCATTTGCTCATCCTTTTTGGAATTGTATGTATATATATATATATATATATATATATATATATATATATATATAATCCCAATGTGGGATATCTACTAACTGAAATGATGAACAGATAAAAAATTTAAATGAAATCTGCTCGATTAAAAAAATATTTTAAATTCCCACATCCCTTATTCGTGTGCCTGCGTATTCGCATCAACATAACAAAATTAGTCTGAAGAAGTCCTAAAGGCCGAAACACGTCACAAGAAAACGTTTTCCACTTAAACGTACATTTTCTTCAATATTCTTATATATATATATATATATATATTCTTATATATATATATATATATATATATATTTTTTTTTTTTTTTTATTCAATATTCTTATTGAGATATCTGGTTATGGATTAATTATACATTGTGACACGGAAATTTCTTTGTTCCTATCTCGAACACAGAAATTTCCGTGTTGCAATGTACAATTAATTCATAATGATATAATTACATTAAGCTCTATAATATTTATTATTTTGACCACTGTTCATAATACAATAAATGCCGGGGTACTCAAAATAGAAAAACCTTGAGTCCTCTACACCTGAAATTATATATATATATATATATATATATATATATATATATATATATGACAGAAAAGATAAAAAAAGAACTAAAGCGTTTCGACCTCTGAGAGACATAGTCAAGACAAATGTCATGATGTTTTATTGATTTGATTCTGAAAATGATTATATATATATATATATATATATATATATATATATATATATATAAGAGGACACATATAAAAACATTATGTACATGTTCTAAAATATAATTTATAATATATATATATATATATATATATATATATATATATAATTCGGTCGGGTTTCAATCCTGGGTTAAAAAGCAATCGGTGTCTAACCGTACTGATGAGCTGTGATACAGCGAAACAGATCTGTCTGCGGATGAATATAGTGTGTATATATATATATATATGACAGAAAAGATAAAAAAGAACTAAAGCGTTTCGACCTCTGAGAGACATAGTCAAGACAAATGTCATGATGTTTTATTGATTTGATTCTGAAAATGATTATATATATATATATATATAATAGAGGACACATATAAAAACATTATGTACATGTTCTAATATATATATATATATATATATATATATATATATATATATATATAATTCGGTCGGGTTTCAATCCTGGGTTAAAAAGCAATCGGTATCAAACCGTACTGATGGAGCTGTGATACAGATCTGTCTGCGGATGAATATAGTGTGTGTGTGTGTATGTGTGTATATATATATATATATATATATATATATACACACACAATGTGCGATGCGTAAATTATCGCCAGTTTTATATTTTTAGTTTCGCATGTGTATATTGTTTTTGATAACTGCATAATCGAATAGGGTCAGTTGGACATGGATTGTGAGAAAAGGAGCACCATGATGCAATTCATTCAGAAATTTTTAAACGGCATGATGTATTGCTTTTCGTTATTTTGCTATCGTGGAATGTCAATATAATGAGCGAATATGAAAAAGTGGGGCTTCGTTTGGTGGAATTGTGCAAGTCTTTGTTTTCTACCTGTGTCATATAGAACTTATTTAAATTACAAAAAATTACATCAAATCTATACTGTGATAAGAGCCGCGTTCGTCCGTCCTAATTTCATATATTCTCTACTATAACAAGAGCCGTGTCCGTCCGTCACACGATTCAACCAGTAATAATTTATTATTTTTGAATTATATAATTGAATAAGGAATTAACATTAAACATGAGATTGAAAAGTAAAATCTTACATGTTAAATTAATATTTAAATTAATAAATTTTGAAACAACATGCTGTATTGCTTGGCATTCGCACCGGAATATTTCAGAGTGTTTGGGTGCCAATCTGAAGACATTGCAGAGGATTCGGAAAGAGTTGGATAAGTCAAATGGTTATTATGAAGATACGGTAGCTAGGAAGATTACTCTGGGCGTTCTGATAAGAAAAGAACACTATGAGTCAAGAGGGTGTCTGCTAGAAAACCCTATGTCTGGCAACAGGACTCTGCACCATGTTGCACATGCAGGAGAACCCAGTCACGGCTGTCAGAATATTTCTGCGACCGCATTACGTCTTACATCTGGCTACGTAACTCCCCCAAACTGCAACCCTCTTGATTACTCGTGGGTCGTATTTGAGCGAGAAAGACAAACAAACCTCCTGGACACACCAATTATGAATAAAAGAGAAGGGTTATGGTAACATTCAACAACTTAAAAAATGAGACCGCCAAGAAGAGGTGCAGGAGATTTCGAAGTTATATGGAAGCCGTGTTTAAAGCCAATGACAGTTTTATTGACTAAATTTACTCTTTAGTATTTCAAGATATTTTTATATCATTTTGGTAAATATATCTCTTAAAACGAGTTGTTAGTGTTATTTTCATTTTTGTATATTTTAGACAATTCATACAACACGCCATATATATATACATATATATATATACACATATAGATATCCCATACCTTAGAGGTAAAATCGCCGACTGATGTCAATTCGGCCGGCTTTTAATCCTGATTAGAAGCAATCGGATATATGTGCATCGTGGTACAGTGAATATCGACTCTGAATTACAAAACGGGGAGCCGAGTTGAATTTCAGTTGAATTCCTTGCATTCACTTACACAGAAATACCCTTGGGAAAGGGTATTAATCCGTCTCTTCCCTCCAGTTATGGGTTAAATAACAAAACAGATTGGGTTCTATAGCTTTGATCGGTAACCAGTCTACCGCTGAAAGTAATGGCAACCTACCGCGGAATAAACTTCTGCCCAATCAGTCATGTCTCTTTCGAGACATGATCGCCCAAAGCGTGTATCACGTATCGCACTTAACTGACTGACTGAATATAATAGAAGCATGTTAGAAACATATTTCTACTGGACATAAAGTGAGGGATCGGTTTTCTATTGTTATGAAGTAATAAACTGATCCCCCTCTAATTACTACTTAATAATATAATACATATCTTTTCCCTCCAGTTATGAGTCAAATAACAGGACAGATTGGGTTGTATAGTCTTGGTCGCCAACCAGTCTACCGCAGAAAGTAATGGCATCCTAGTGCGGGATAATCTGCCCAGTCAGTCATGTCTCTTTCGAGACATGATCGCTCAAAGCGTGTATCCCGTATGGTACTTAACTGACTGTTTAAGACTCCCAGTAGCTAATCGCGTCTTATTGGGATTATCGTCTTGCCTGGATTGAGTTGATTTAAAAAATGCGTCTGTGTAGAAAAGAATGAATGTGTTCGTGTTCACACATAGTTTTCGACGTCGGCTGAAGCTGACCGCTGTCATTAACGTTATTCGTTACTGAAGTCAGTCAAGTGTTAAGGCCCTGTCCTTCGAAAACGGGTACATCAATTCACCATGATTACCGCCCATAATGCCTGAAATGACCCGCGTTTTTTTTTTGTTTTTTTTTGTTTTTTTTTTAAATATAATGTTCTGGGACAGATCACTAAGCCTTGAGATAAAAGCTGAAGCTGTCTCAACTTTAATTCGAACTCACTTCACCATCTATGATGGTAGCCACCCACTGCAGGACATGGTCACCCTTTGTAGCTATAGTAACTATAATTTTCTACTGACTGAAATTCATTTGCAACTTTGCCTACGCTCAGAAAGTCTAAAAATATGGAAAATATTTAACTTTTATCATTGTCTACAATTGTTTGGGCACCAGGTGGTGGTGTAATGGTTAAGAAACTTGTCTCGCTATAACCATTACAATAGAGTAGTGATTTCGATCCTCACTGGGGGTCTTTAGTTTCGGCCTTGTGCCATATCTAAGCTGCGCTTAAAAAAAAAAAAAATCACCATTGCCTATAAATATCAACCACCCTGACAAAAAAAAAAAAATCTCCCGTTAGTTGCATATCACGACGTTCGATAGATTTCATAAATAGTTCCTGTCAAGGTTGACGATTCATAAAACAGCTATACATTTTTTTAGTACTGTCAATAAATGCTATATATATCAACAGAATGATAACAAAATAGAAAATAATGTATATTTATTTCATCGATCGCGAAAAAGTATTTCATCAGGCACGATAGAAGGACCATTTGAACTCTTAAGGAAACTTTATTTGGAAAAGACATTAGAATAATCCCGAACAGAAATAGACATAACAACAGATTCATTTCACGTATAAAGCAACTAGCAGTATAGCCCGGCGATGCTCGGGTGTAATGAAAGCTTTAAAACTAATCCATGGTCCTGGAGCTCAGACTCTTTGGACGTTGGCACGAAAGACTAAAAAGCAATAGTTGTTTCCAGTAAAAGTGAAACCGTAGACTGAAAGAAAAATGAATGGATGTAAGTCAATTTTTGCTTTCCTGGTATCGATATCAAATAAGATTTTTCGTCGTAAACTGAATTTTGAAGGCTAAATAAGTCCTCTGAGTAAATGGTATCATGGCTGAGACTAAGAACTACAATTATACCTACTTAGAGCCAAACCCGAAGCAAAAACTAAAATAAAAGGGCTGAAAAAATACAGACATACAGACAGATAAACAAACACACACAAACATCTTGCCTTTTATATGTATATATTATCGATTTTCTGCACTATTGTAAGAACTGCAACCATGAAACTTCTGAATATCGTTTCTTATGTTGTTGTCTATGAGTGTATCAAATTTGATTAAAATCGGACCACTCCTTTTATAACCCGATTTTTTCGATTATCGATTTTCTATATTTATCGGGGGTACCTCGACACTAAACCGAGTTAAGAACACTCGCAGACGCTTATAGTACAACTGTGTGAATTTTCAAGAAAATCAGTTCAACCTTTTCGGAGTCTATAGGTAACGAACACACACACACACAGACAAAGTGCCATTTATAAATAAGTTTAGATGTAAACCTTAGAAAACTAGAGAGGACCAAGCCTGGTTGGGCCCCAGGGCAGTGCCTTGTAATTCTCGCTATATTATCGACAGGTTTATTTTCTACCCACATTTATATTTGCGTTGTGGTACAGTGAATATCGGCACGAAAAGAAAAATAAGACAGAAGATTTTGAATTCCCTCTTTTCATTTACGCGCGAATACCCTTGGGAAAGATAGTAATCCGTCTCTTCTCCATCCATCTATGGGTTACATGGGAGAACAGATTGGATTCTGTAAACTAGCTTGGCAATCTGAATAACGCAAAAAGTAATGGCAACCTGCTGCGGGAAAATCTTCTGCCTACTCAGTCACATCTCTTTAGAAACATGATCGCCCAAGCGCGTATCAGGTATGGCACTTAATTGACTGACTGAATATAATACTTGGAAACAAAGCTTTTACTGGTCACAAAGTGGGGGATCGATTTTCTATAGTTATGAAGTAATATACTGATCCCCCTCTAATTACTACTTCAAAATATAATACATATCTTCTTCCTCTAGCTATGAGTCACATAACAGGACAGACCGGGTTCTGTAGCCTTGGTCGGCAACCAGTCTACCGCAGAAAGCAATGGCAACCTACTGCGGGATAATCTTCTGCCCAATCAGTCATGTCTCTTTCGAGATATGGTCGCCCAAAGCGTGTATCACGTATGGCACTTAGCTGACTGACTGAATAGAATAGTTAGTAACCTAATTAAGTCTACTACTGGTATAAAGTGAGGGATCGGTTTTCTATAGTTATGAAGTAATAAACTGATCCCCCTATAATTACTACTTAATAATATAATACATATCTTCTCACTCCAGCTATGAGTCAAATAACAAAATAGATTGGGTTCTATAGCCTTGGTCGGCAACCAGTATACCGCAGAAAGCAATAGCAACCTAGTGCGGGACAATCTTCTGTTCAGTAAGTCATGTCTCTTTCGAAATATGATGGCCCAAAACGTGAATCAAGTGTGACACTTAACTGACTGACTGACCGAATGAATATAATAGTTTGAAACCTTAATAAATGCTTCTACTGGACATAAGTTTGGGTATCGGTTATGAAATAATAGACAGCTCCTCACTAATTACTTAATAATATAATACATCTCTTCTCTCTCTGCCAGGACAGATTGAGTACTAGAGCCTTGGTTGGCAACCAGTCTACCGCAGAAAGTAATGGCAACCTACTGCGGGATAATCTTCTGCCCAGTCAGTCATGTCTCATTCGAGACATGATCGCCCAAGCGTGTATCAGGTATGGCACTTAACTGACTGACTGAAATGTCAGTGTTTATTAATTTAAGTTGGAATGATCTATTATGACATGTCTCTAATTAACTCCACCTTTAGGCAGAGATATTGTCATCGGTTGCCTTTGTCTGTCTGTCTGTCTGTCTGTCTGTGATCTTTTGTCTTCAAAACATGCAGGATAAATTCGCAAGAAACTTTCAGGGATGATTGATTTCATGACTGGCACAAATTGATTAGATTTTGTCTTATGTTCCGGTACGAGATATAGATTTGGGTAATTTTTACAGTTTTATTAATAAAATTTAATTTTTACATTTTAAATGCCAAATACTGAATAACTTCCCCAAGATCATTTTAAAAATTAAAATTTTTTCCCCCGTTTCTATTTAAGTGTGCATTTAATTTTAGAGCGGTTGACTTCATTTTTTGTATTTTCATTCCTGAGAGCGTTTTCAAGAAAATCAGTTCAACCTTTTCGGAGTCTATAGGTAACGAACACACACACACACACACAGACAAAGTTCCATTTATAAATAAGTTTAGATGTGAACCTTAGAAAACTAGAGAGGACCAAACCTGGTTGGGCCCTAGGGCAGTGCCTTGTAATTCTCGCTATATTATCGACAGGTTTATTTTCTACCCACATTTATATTTGCCCAGTAAAAGCTTTGTTTCCAAGTATTATATTCAGTCAGTCAATTAAGTGCCATACTTGATACGCGCTTGGGCGATCATGTTTCTAAAGAGATGTGACTGAGTAGGCAGAAGATTTTCCCGCAGCAGGTTGCCATTACTTTTTGCGTTATTCAGATTGCCAAGCTAGTTTGCAGAATCCAATCTGTTCTCCCATGTAACCCATAGATGGATGGAGAAGAGACGGATTACTATCTTTCCCAAGGGTATTCGCGCGTAAATGAAAAGAGTTCGTTGCTGTTATTCTGTACCATGTTTATAACCATGTCGGTATTGTCTTGGCGGAGGTTTGTAGTCTGTGACTGCTCCTTCTAGTTTGCATTTAGATAGATGCCAGGGTAGCACTAGTAACATTGCTGATCTTTCTTTGGATTTTATCAATAATTTCTAAATATACAGCATGAGCAAAAGGCCCTACATTACAGTAATATTAGAAAGAATGATTATAAATATGTCAAACAGATATGGAGAAAAAAAAATGTCCAGCACGACACAGTGACTCATCATTCCTAGCAGCAGAGGTAGAAATTGATTGAATATAACCGTTCCAATTTATACTGGCAGAGAACGTTAACCCGAGAAGGCACAAGGGGTCATTACTTCTGCAGGTTGGCATAATATCGGCCATATTATATGGCAGTGAATGCTAGACAATTCCCTTACATAAAAAAAAATGACGAAAACAGAAAAGTTGCTCTACAGTAGAATGATGAGGATAACATGGACAGGTCTTGAAGGTAAAAGAGGAATATTTGACAAATGAAAAATCACAGAATCTTAAAAAAAAAAAAGAAGGATTATTAGCTATTTCCTCACCTGTTATCCTCTTTATATATATATATATATATATATATATATATATATATATATAAACTCTACGAAATAACAGAATATTGTTAAAGAACAAACAAGCGGAAAGAAGTTTTATAATTGGCAATAAAGAGAACGAACTGAGCCGACGCAGCCTCATTATTGTCTCTCTCTATGACCGTGACTGTGTGTTCATATGTGTGTATGTATATTTTTTTATAATCGTGTCGCCTCAAGCAAGGCATTTTACTGCCACTGTTGTGCAGGGGGTTACATAGGAGGAAATTTATGAGAAAGAGTGACAGGTTATAGTAGGTGCCTGAAAATGGGTAAGAGAAGGATGACTGTGGCCATAAAATGAGGGATCAGTTTATATAATGATTGTAATGGAGAATTGATCCCCCACTTTATATCCACATTAAATTAGTATGGAAATTTTTTCTTTTTTTTATAATCATATCGCCCCAAGCAAGTCATTTTACTGCCACTGTTGTGCAGGGGATTACATAGGATGAATGTTATGAGGAGTGAGAGGTTGCAAGGGGTGTCAGAAAGAGAGTAGGAGAGAGAAGAGATTACAGATGAAAGTGGGGTGGACAAGGAGGAATGTTATGGGGAGTGAGAGGTTGCAGGGTGTGTCGGAAAAAGAGTACTGATAAGAGTGGGGTGGGTGTAGAAATGCATGAGAGAGAGGATGTAAGTTAGTGAAACAGCAGATGACTGTTGACTTTACATTTAAATTCTTGGAGATAGGAAAGCAAGTATGCAGAAGAGAATTCCACAGGCGGGAAGTGCGAGAAAAGAAGCTGATGGAATAGAATAATATATATAGAACACAAACAACGTTCATTTATTATAATAGAGTTTGTTTGTTTTTTTTAATATTCTTTCTCTCAGAACTTGCTAAACAATCCCCTACCCATACGCATTACGAAAGTTCAAGTGTGTATCTGAGTTAGTCAGCTCGTATTTTGCCACTCACTACACTTGCATATCAATCCTTGCCCACTTTTCCCGCACCTGGTCAGATGCTGTTCAAATACAAATGCTCAACAGTGGAGTCAAATTGAAGTATCGATCAGCAGAGAGAATAAGGGCCACACTGATCCACGCATGCTCATTGATAACCTGGGCGCCGGCACAATCGAGGAAGCCTTGAATAAAGCAAATGAGTGAACAGAACCGGTGGCTGAGCGGACTGCAGAGCATAATTGCCCGTTCAACAGGTATTCATCCACACGGGCTAAAAATGACCGAAGCATTGTCTGTAGAGATAGGAGACTAACCAACTCTGTAAGAATGGACAGATGAAAGCAAGATATGCGAGTCCTTGACCGATTCGCCAAAGGCCCATTCAAACAATAATTCACAACCTTGATACAAAATCTATCATATTTCACATTTATTAACGCGCCATTAAAAGCTAAGATATGGAGAAAATGAAAGAAAGAAATTATGGTGTTTTTACTTTTGTGTTGTTTGATTTCCATTGGTCAGTCAGGTTTCACTTGCATTCGACTTGCTCAACAAACATTAGTACAATTTGTGGCGGGTAAATACTTGATTCCAACTGATCTTTTCTAAACACAGAAACTACTTTTTAAAAGACAACAAATATATATATATATATATATTTGTTGTCTTTTAAAAAGTAGTTTCTGTGTTTAGAGAAGATCAGTTGGAATCAAGTATTTACCCGCCACAAATCCCACGTGGGGATCTTCATGTCGGAATGGCCATTCAACATCTTTGAATTAATCCTTTTTTAATATATATATATATATATATATATATATGATAATATACACTCTAAAAGTCCGCTTTCTTCTACTGAGCTCCCATAGCTCAGCGGTAGAATCGCCGACTGACGCCAATTCGGCCGGGTTTCAATCCTGGGTTAAAAGCAATCGGAGTCTAACCGTACTGATGAGCTGTGATACAGCGAAACAGATCTGTCTGCAGATTACTATATATATTGTAATTTTGTTATTACAATGGTTTATAAACGCATAATATCACTACACAAAAATGTTCATGTTTCAGAACAACACTGTTCTTCTTCAGGTGATATGTTAAAACAAATGGTGAAAATGATTTATTTTTAAAATCTAAGATGAATTCATGGTTACTTAGAAAATTAGGGAGTGGTAGTTGGAGGAAAGCAATGGCAACCTACTGCGGGATAATCTTCTGCCCAGTCAGTCATGTCTCTTTCGAGACATGATCGCCCAAGCGTGTATCAGCATTGTTCAATCAATTTTCCTGTTCTCTTCTGGTGGCTACGAAGTCTTTAGTTACGATGATGATGAAACAGCGCCGGTTGTGACAGTTTCTGGTTTGTGTTTCAAGCTATTTACGCTCAACTCCAGGATGTGTGTTGTGGTGCAGTGGATATCGACTTTGAAACGAGAAACGAGAGCCAAGTTCGAATCTCAGGTAAATTCGTTGCATCCAGTTAAGCGTAAATACCCAGGGTAAAGGTATTAACCCGTTGCTTTTTCCTTAAGCTATGAGTTAAATTACAGAAAAGATTGAGTTCAATAGCCTTGTTTAGCAATTAGTTTACCGCAGAAAGTAATGACAACCAACTGCGGGAAAATCGTCTGCCCAGTCAGTCATGTCTCTTTCGAGACATGATCTCCCAAGGATGTATTCCGTACGGCACGTATAACCGAAGGAATATAAAAGTTGGAAACATAAGTAAAGCTTCTAATGGGCATAAAGTGGGGAATCAGTTTTCTATTGCTAAGAAGTAATAAACTGATCCTCCACTAATGACTACTTATTAATATAACAATATAATATAACCAGTCTCTTCTCCCTTCTGCTATGGGTTAAATAGCAGGACACATTGGGTTCTATAGCCTTGGCAATCAGTCTACCACAGAAAGTAATGGCAATCTACTGCGGAAAAATCTTCTGCCCAATCAGCCATGTGACTTTCGAGAGATGATCGCCCAAGCATGCATCACGTATGGTACGTGTAACTGATAAAAATATAAAAGTTGGAAGCATAAGTAAAGCTTCTAATGGTCATAAAGTGAGGAATCAGTTTTCTATTATTAAGAAGTAAACTACTTATTAATATAACAATATAATATAATCAATCTCTTCTCCCTTCAGCTATGGGTTAAATAGCAGGATGGATTGGGTTCTATAGCCTTGGCAATCAGTCTAACACAGAAAGTAATGATAATCGTTAATTGGAGTAGATAGATCTATCTATCGCCCGGTTAATACTCCACCCGCGTCTATTGAACAGGTTAAGAGGCTCATCCCTTGTTCCCTGTTTAGGCTGTGGTTTCCGGCTTTCTCTTTTCCAATCTTTTCACTATTACGTAGCCCCCTGCACATCAGTGGCGTTACCGCCTTGCTCGGGTTGATAGGATTAAAAAAAAAAATCTACTGCGGGAAAATCTGCCAAGTCAGTCATGTCTCTTTCGAGACATGATCGCCCTATTAACTGTATTTAGGCTTCGTACGGTATTTTTCGCGCAAATACCCTTGGGAATGTAATAATCCATCGCTTCCCTTAAAACAATGAACTAAACTATCGCCAGGTTCACACTCCACCCACGTCTACTGAACAGATGAAGAGGCGCATCCCTTGTTCCCTGTTTAGGATGTGGTTTCCGGCTTTCTCTTTTCTATTCTTTTTACCCTTACGTAGCCCCCTGCGCATCAGTGGCGTTATCGCCTTGCTTGGGGTGATATGATTTTAAAAAAAATAAATAAAATAAAAAAAAACGGAAAAATTGATTTAGCAGTCAGTCTACCGCAGAAAGTAATGGCAATATACTGTGGGAAAATCTTCTGCTCAGTCAATCATGTGTCTTTCGAGACATGATCACCCAAGCGTGTATCACGTATGGCACTAAACTGAATGAATATTTAGAAATATGATTAAGGCTTCTACTGGGCATAAAGTATGGGATCGGTTTTCTATTGGTATGAATTAATAAACTGATCCCGCTCTAATCACTACTTAATAATACAATAAATATCTTCTCCCTCTAGCTATGAGTCAAATAAAAAGGACAGATTGGGTTCTATAGCTTTGGCTGGCAAAAAGTCTACCGCAGAAAGTAATGGCAACCTACTGCAGGATAATCATCTGCCCAGTCAGTTATGTCTCTTTCGAGACATGACTGACTGCCCAAGCGTGTATCACGTATGGCACTTAACTGACTGACTAAGAATCATGATTCAGACGTCTAATGGTCATAAAGTGGGGGATCGGTTATTTATTGTTATGAAATTTTAAACTGATCCCCCATTAATTACTACTTAATAATGTAATACATCTCATCTCCATCTAGCTATGAGTCAAATAACAAAACAGATTGGGTTCTATAGCCTTGGTCGGCAACCAGTCTGCCAGAAAGTAATGGCAACCTACTGCGGGATAATGTTCAGCCCAGTCAATCATGTCTATTTCGAGACATGATCGCACTAAACTGACTGACAGTCGATAGTCATAAACATAGAGGTAAGCGTTAAAAGAGAACGTAGCAGATAAAATACAGATATTTCTAGACAGTTTTGAACACTAGAAAAAAGCGGGAGTATTTTGTCATCAAATATGGCAATTCAAATTTTTACTCTCGATTTTAACAGCGTTAGCTCCGTCCCAAAATGGTGAAAAATTGGGTCATATCTAATAATATTATTATTATTTATAATAATAATAGTAGTAATATTTCAGTATTTAGTAAATTTGTAGGGTTTTCCAATATATATATATATATATATATATATATATATATATATATATATATATATATAAGGCAAGATGTTTGTGTGTGTGTCTGTTTATTTGCCTGTATGTCTGTATTTTTTTCAACAATTTATTTTAGTTTTTGCTTCGGGTTTGAATCTAAGTAGGTATAATTGTAGTTCTTAGTCTCAAACATGATACCATTTACTCAGAGGACTTATTTAGCCTTCAAAATTCAGTTTACAACGAAAAAATCTTATTTGATATCGATAGCAGGAAATCAAAATTTGACTTACATCCATTCATTTTTCTTTTAGTCTACGGTATCGCTTTAACTGGAAACAACTATTGCTTTTTAGTCTTTCGTGTCAACGTCCAAAGAGTCTGAGCTCCAGGACCATGGATTAGTTTTAAAGCTTTCATTAGACTCGAGCAACGCCGGGCTATACTGATAGTTAATGAATAAATGTTCTTTGGAAAAAGTTTATTATGAGAAAGTCTTGTTCAGAAGGGAAAAGTCATTAATATAATGTCCTCTAAGTCTGTTCTAAAGTGCTGAAATTGAAATGTTTGTATCAACATGTTCTTCAGCTGACAGGGATGTAACAGTTAAATTTTCATTGTGTGTGTGTGTGTGTGTGTGTGTGTGTATGCATACATATATATGTGACAGATGATTTCGCGCGCCGCCGGCTGCTACCTGCAGTCGGGTGCGGGTGTATGAATGAGGAAAGATTATGACGTATGTCCCCAGCTGCCGAGGCAGCTGGAGCCCCCACTTGAGATGCAACACGTGGATGCGCTGCTTAGATCGTCGCCGGTTAGATCAGCTTGAAAGAGCGGGAAAACTGGAGTTTCATGTGCAGACTACTTGATTGGTTAATGATTAACCAATCACTGTTTAACAAAGTGGTGTCATGTGTGAATGTATGTAAGTGTGTAGGTACAAATGATAGAGGTACACTATAAACTCATCTACTGATTGTGACGTGATATCACAGAAGGTTGAGTTTAGTGTTGGTAACCAGAGCAGCCCCCGCTACACTCGGATACACTGGCCTCGGTGGCGACCACCCATCCATCCCTCTACTGCAACGGGATGATGCAACTTCAGGCATCTATTCACTGGGACTGGGCACCTTTCAGTCAAAAACAATCCTTGTTGGCTTCTGCCTTCGGGCGGATAGGGACCCAAACGAGTCTGTGCTGAAGGACAAAGAAAAAGGAAACGGAAAAGACTCCGATCCCACATATGCGCGGTCTACGAGGGATTTCTGCCGGAGCGTACGCGTCAGAACGTCCCATTTAAAAATCTGCCTTGTGCAACACACCGCCTTTGTGGAGAGGCTCGAGTAAATAGAGTTGCAATAGATTGGTAATTATATATATAATCGTGTCGCCCCAAGCAAGGCATTTTACTGCCACTGTTGAGCAGAGTGTTACATAGGAGGTAAGTTATGAGAAAGAGAGACAGGTTACAGGGGATGTCAAGAAGAGGGTAGGAGAAGGATGAGAATACTGATGAGAGAGGATGAAAGTGAGATAGGAGATGACTACTGACTTTACATTTGAATTCTTGAAGATTGTAGCTGTTAGGAAAGCAAGTAAACAGAATTGAATTCCACAGGCGGGAAGTGCGAGAAAAGAAGCTGATGGAGTAGAATTTTCGTTTACAATTTATTGGTTTAACAGTAATGTATCAGGAGTAGCAGTGAGCTAAGTTCATCGGAGTAGAAGCCATGAAAGTATTTGTAGAAGAGACACAGGGAAGCCACATTACGCTGGTGAGAAAGTGACTGTATCCGAGCTGCCAAGTCGGGATCGATCACATTACAGATTCTCCGTTGGATTTTGTCAAGAACCCCGAGGTGGATAGCAAGAGCACCCGACCAGATTACTGAGGAATGAATAACCAAGCCCTGAAAGGACACGTCACATAAAAGAAAAAAATATGTTCGAACTGAATACAGATGAGTAGACAAAATATCAACTGAAATGGTGCATTCTTACTTGGAAGGTTATGGCCAGACTTTTACGTAACAATGATATTTACGTTCTTCAGGACTTTCTTAAAAAACAAACAAACAATAGTTAGTCAAGCAGAACAGAATCTTATAATGTATTCAAACTTGAAAATAAATAAAAACGCCCAATTTTGTGAAAAGAAGACGTGCCCGTTTGCCGCAAAATAACGTTCGCATTAAAAGAAAAAAAAAAGCACACGGCTCAAGTTAAGAGGTACGGATAGCCTAACGACTATTATTGCTGATAGTGAAATTAGCACGCCGAGTTCAAATTCTGAGTTAAATGCGAATCATTCATTTCGTACTAACACCCTCGGAAAAGAGAGAACTTTATTTTTATCCATTTATGATTTAAATAGTGTTTATTACTTCATAACAATACAAAACCAATCCCTCACTTTATGCCCAGTAGAAGCCTAATCATGTTTCTAACTATTATATTTAGTCAGTCAGTTAAATGCTATACGTGATAGACGCTTTGGGTGATGATGTCTGCAAAGAGATGTGACTGTCTGGGCAGAAGATTATCCCGCAGTAGGTTGCCATTGCTTTCTACGGTAGATTGGTTGCCGACCAAGGCTAAAAACAAATCTGTCCTATCATTTAACCCATAATTGGAGGGAAGAGACGGATTAATACTTTTCCCAAGGTATTAATCCGTCTCTTAATTTATATATAGCAAGAAGATTTTTATCTAAGTCCATCTTCTACTCAGATGAACTTAGCTTACTGGTATTCCCAATACATTACTGTTAAACCAATCAATTTATATATAGCAAGAGGAAAATTCATTGCTGCTACGAGCAATGAACTTTTCCTCTTGCTATATATAAATTACCTGCATGACTTCGAGAGAGCAGTTTAACGAGCCTTTAAGAGCAGTCAAGTACAGCATTTAACGACAGCTACTAGTCAGGCAGCGTAATAATACCTTCGGACTTCTTTCTATATTACTTATTATTAAAATTTCTTTTCGATATATTGTTTCTTGTTTTACTAATACACTGTTTTGTAATTACCTTGTTCCGGTCACTACAACTTTGCGGCGAAGTTTTGCCACAACTCCACAATATAATCCCATAGCAAGAAGTGGGAAAGAAGAAACTAACAGAATAGAATTTACGGTTACGGATAACCTTAAATCTTTGCTTTATGTTATAAGAGTGTATCTCAAAGCTCAAACAGGGATTTCAAAAAAATATTTTTGTGGGTCATATCACTCAAAGGTAGAACAATAATTTAACTGTGGTCACTCACTAGAAAGAAATCTACGCAAAATATGAAAATAATATGAAATAATTTCATCCCAAGGAAGGCGATAAAGCCACTATGACACAAAATGTTACTAAGAGTGAAGGAAATTAAGAAAACGCTATTAAGGAGAGAGGACAAAAAAGAACATTAAGAACACCAGATTATGAATGATGTTGCAGAAAAGGTAGCAACTGGAAGATAATCTGTTATGGTGCCCTTCTACGAAGAATGGCTTCTTCCTCTTGTTTTATATATAGTTACCTGCGTGACTTCCAGACGTAGTCAAATAGCAGATTAATAAGACATTTGGACTTTCTTATTTCTATGTTACTTATTAACACTTTCTTTGAATATCTTGTTTCTTGTTATACTAATACACTGTTTTAAAATTACCTTCTTGTTCCGTGTCTTACTTCCGGCACAAACCGGTCACTACACTTTGCGGCGAAGTTTCGCCACAACTACACAAATTGGCGATGAAGATCTGTAATAATCTAAAAAGACGAAAAACTCTGAATTCATACTGTCATAGCTCATAGGGCAGACTGAGTCCTTGATAGGTCAACCAGTTTAGACGAAAGACAACAATGATAGATTCCGTCAGGTTACATTTACACACAGTATTTGCTGCGGCTACCCAATGATCACAATGGATTATCAAACCTGTGACTGTAATCCACCTAAGTTTAAGCAGTTGAACCCCACCCAAAAAGAAGTCTGTGCTTCAGCTGCAGATTTCTTTTTCAATAAAGTAGTGCAGTAAAATTCCCCACAAATACACTTTCTTTGGTACGAAATCCGACTTGTTTAACTTTATGAAAACCAAAGTTGTCCACACTTCGGCAAAACGACACACTGAGTTTCAAGCTTCCTTAATGATCTGAAACTACACGCACGCTATTCGGGAACCCTACCTGTTGAAAAACAGTTATATATTAGGATCTTGAATAAATTCTAAGGGAAGTAATCTACTGCACCCTGTAAAATGCTGATTCATCCGACCTCACTTCTATGAATTAATGTTTGTTTTTTTTTAGCCGAGTTCGAATTCCAGCTGAATTCATTGCATTCACTTACGCGCAAATAACCTTGGGAAAGGTATTAATCCGTCTCTTCCTTCCAGTTATGGGTTAAATAACATGACAGATTAGGTTCTATAGCCTTGGTCGGCAACCAGTCTACCGCAGAAAGCAATGGCAACCTACTGCGGGATAATCTTCTGCCCAGTCAGTCATGTCTCTGTCGAGACATGATCGCCCAAGCGTGTATCACGGATGGCACTCAACTGACTGATTTACAAACTAGAACATCTCTAATCAAGATATAAGCTCAAAGAAGCTTTCAATAAACATTACTGTTTTTGGTACGAGGACTTAATTTAGAAACGACTTATTGTCAATTTCGAAGACAATTGCTAGGAACACTGAAGATAAATGTTTATTAAATAATTTCGGTTTCAAATTCTTTCTCAAATCGTTCTGCTTAAAGAGATTTTCAGTTTCGCATTGAATAATTTTATACTTGTCACATTTTGTGATATTTTACACGAATGATCTGAGTGGTGTTTTGTTTTTGTTGTGGCGCATTGGATATCGCCTCGGAACGACAAATCGGGGAGCTGAGTTTGAATTCCAGTTGAATCCCTTGCATTCACTTAAGCACAAATACCCTTGGAAAAGGTATTAATCCGTCTATTCCCTCCAATTATGGGTTAAATAATAGAACAGATTAGGTTTTTAGCCTTGGTCGGCACCCAATCTACCGTAAAAAGCAATGGCAACCTACTGCGGGATAATCTTCTGCTCAGTCAGTCATGTCTCTTTCGAGACATGATCGCCCAAGCGTGTATCACTTATGGCACTAAACTGACTGACTGAATACAATAGTTAGAAAGATGAATTAAGGCTTCTACTGGTATAAAGTGGGGGATCGGTTTTCTATTGTTATGAAGTAATAAACTGATCCCCCACTAATTATTACTTAATATAATACATATCTTCTCCCTTTCGAGACATCATCACTGAAAGCGTCTATCACGTATAGCACTTAAATGACTGACTGAATATAATACTTAGAAACATGATTAGGCTTCTACTGGGCATAAAGTGGGGGACCGGTTTTCTATTGTTATGAAGTAATAAATTGATCCCCATCTAATTTCTACTTAATAATATAATGTATATCTTCTCCCTCCAGTTATGATTTAAATGGCAGGACAAATTGGGTTCTTTAGCCTTGATCGGCAACCATTCTACCGCAGAAAGCAATGGCAACCTACTGCAGGATAATCTTCTGCCCAGTCAGTCATTTCTCTTTCGAGACATGATCGCCCAAAGCGTCTTTCACGTATGGATCTTAACTGTTATCAAAATATTTTGTTCTAAACTTCTTTCGAATTTCGTTAAATGTATCGCAAAACATATATCGTCAGGATAGAGAATGTTTTCTTTTTGTCCAGCTTGTACATGAAATTCAAAAGTGGTGTATAGAAGAGGCCAGGAAAGAGAATAAGGAGAGAATGAGAAGAAAGAGAGAGCGAGAGAGAAAAAAGGAATGAAGAATAAAAGGAGGAGGAGAAAGAAATAGACGGGAAAGAATAGGGAGAGGGAAGAGAGAAAGAAGAGAGAAAAAGGAGGAAAACAAAAACAGAGAGAGAAAGAGATAGAGAGACGGGGAAATAGTGAGAAGAAGGAAGAGAGGAGAGAGAAAAAGAGGAAGAGAGGAGAGAGAAAAAGAGGAAAAGAGAAAGTTGTTTCATGCGACACTACCGTCTTCCCACTCAAGGGATATGCAAAGAGAGAGAAAAAAGGAGGTGAAGAGGAGAGAGAGAAAAGGGGAGGTGAAGAGAGAGAGAGAAAAGGGGAGGTGAAGAGAGAGAGAGAGAGAGATAAAGGGAGGGGAAGAGAGAAAAAGGGAGAGAGAGAGAGAGAGAAAACGGGAGGGGAAAGAGAGAGAGAAAAATGGGAGGGTAAAGAAAAGGATAAGAAAAAGGGATGGTAAAGAGAGAGAGAGAAAAGAGGGTAAAGAAACAGAGAAAGGGAGGTAGAAAGAGAGGGCAAAGAAATAGAAAGGGCAAAGAAATAGAAAGAGGGGGCAAAGAGATAGAAAGTAAGTGTGAGTGGGGAGTGAGATGTTTCAGACAACCCTACACTCTTCCCACTCATAATGATATCAGGCACCCCAATGGATACTTGTGTGGCAGAGACATTTTCCAGCTTATTATTGCTTCTTTGTCTTTAATTATTTTTATTATTTTATTATTACTTTGTACATATTTTTTATTATTTCTTTGTGTTTTATTTTTGTGTTCAATATTTTTTTTCTGGCGATTACATTTTCTCCCGAAATATGAAGACACATTCTACTTCCGGTCCGTGTAACGCGAACTTATTCTCTTTTAAATCTTAATGTTAAAGAATTAATCTGACGCCCAATTTAATAAGATTTCCATTTTTTTTTTTTTTTTACACTTTCCTTGATTTATTTCAAGCGAGTGGGGCAGAATGGCTAAGGAGCAGAACGCAATTTGACATGAAGGCAAATATTTATTTATTGTCTGCTTTATAATGTGATTCTTTTAATAATGTAACTGTCAGATTTCTGGTCGTAAAAACGATAATAATTGGGAGAAACTTATTAGAAAAACCACAACTTAAAAATAATTGGCTTTAATAATAATAGTAATCATAATATTAGAAGTTTCCTTATAAGGAAACAATCAATATTCACTGATTGTGCTGTCTGCTACGCAAGTTGCTGTTTCCCTTCCTGACCATGGGTCTGGGTTCAAAGTTAAGTATCTGTCTTCTGATAGACAAACTGCATTTTATCTTTCAATTAAATTTCTGTCTTTGGACAGTGCGCAAATCAGAGCGGGCCTCGTCTTCGGACAGTGCGCAAATCAGAGCGGGCCTCGTCTTCGGACAGTGCGCAAATCAGAGCGGGCCTCGTCTTCGGACAGTGCGCAAATCAGAGCGGGCCTCGTCTTCGGACAGTGCGCAAATCAGAGCGGGCCTCGTCTTCGGACAGTGCGCAAATCAGAGCGGGCCTCGTCTTCGGACAGTGCGCAAATCAGAGCGGGCCTCGTCTTCAGACAGTGCGCAAATCAGAGCGGGCCTCGTCTTCAGACAGAGAGCAAATCAGAGCGGGCCTCGTCTTCAGACAGAGAGCAAATCAGAGCGGGCCTCGTCTTCAGACAGAGAGCAAATCAGAGCGGGCCTCGTCTTCAGACAGAGAGCAAATCAGAGCGGGCCTCGTCTTCAGACAGAGAGCAAATCAGAGCGGGCCTCGTCTTCAGACAGAGAGCAAATCAGAGCGGGCCTCGTCTTCAGACAGAGAGCAAATCAGAGCGGGCCTCGTCTTCAGACAGAGCGCACATCAGAGCTGGCCTCGTCTTCAGACAGAGCGCACATCAGAGCTGGCCTCGTCTTCGGATAGAGAACAACTGGGAAAAATACTGAGTGGTGTCCGTTTTCGGGGAACACCTAACCGCGGCAATACCTTCCTTATTGCACTAAAGACGGCCGGATCAGGAATAATACCAATATTAGCGCAACTGACGATTTTGGGTGATTGGATATTTTTGGACCTGACTCGAATGCATGCTATCGCGTGTTCCTCACATTAAACTGACCTTATATCACACTCTGCCAACGTGTTGCTGCAATTAAACACAATCTACATTCAGACAGACAAACAGAACAAAATAAGTAAATGAAGAGTGCTTTGTCCAGAGGATTCGAACCCTGTGGTAGAACCACCCTGACTGCATTAAAGAGGCTAGACTCGGTGGAATGTCAGTACTAGCGCAATGTTGATTGCAGGGACCGGGAAGTTTCTGATATTACCCTTGGTGCACACCGTCGTGATACCTACTTTAAACCGGCTGAGTGAGGGTTGGGAGTTGGCAAGTAAATAAATGTAATACTTGTTCTCATCTCTAATGGTAATTTAACCGTTTTCTTAAAAAGAAATATTCGGCATTGATTAAGCACGTAGCCATTAGTATTTTCTGCTGAAATTTATAACATCTTTCAATTAAAGCAATTATTCATGAAAATTGGTTTCAAGTCCAGTAAAAATTGTTGCTGTAAATTGATGGGGGTTTCCTTGCTAACCTTTTGTTTGAAGTAGTGTGGAACGTCAACTTACTGATTATTTCACTATTTTCTCTTTGAATTACATGTTTTAGTTGCTGTTCGTCTTCAAGTGATGAGATTTCTGTTATTTGACATCGGATGTGCGTTGTAGTGCAGTGGATATCAACTCGGAACAAAAAATCGAGGTACCGAGTTCGAATTCCAGTTGAATTCTTTGCATTCACTTATGCACAAATAGCCCTGGGAAAGGTATTATTCTGTCTCTTCCCTCCATTTATGGGTTAAATAATAAGACAGATTGGGTTCTATAGCCTTGACTGTCAATCAGTCTACCGCAAAAAAGCAATGGCAAACTAATGCGGGATAAACTTCTGGCCAGTCAGTCATGTCTCATTCGAGACATGATTGTCCAAAGCGTGTGTCACGTATGGCACTTAACTGACTGACTAAATATACTAGAAACATGATTAAGGCTTCTACTGGGCATAAAGTGGGGGATCGGTTTTCTATTGTTATGAAGTAATAAACTGATCCCCCTCTAATTGTTACATAATAATATAATATATATCTTCACCTTGTAGCTATGAGTCAGATAACAGGACAGATTGAATTCTATAGCTTTGGCTGGCAACCAGTCTACTGCAGAAAGTAATGGCAACCTACTGCAGGATAATCTTCTGCCCAATCAGTCATGTCTCATTCGAGACATGATTGCCCAAAGCGTTTATCACGTATGGCACTTAACTGACTGACTATTTGTGTGCTTTTGTTGCACTCGTCCATGAGACTTGAACAAGTCTTTGTTAAGGCCTACAGGCTTCGTTCGCACGAAGAAGTCTTTAAACTTCGATTTGTGAAAGTTTGTATAAAGCCGATAGACAGTTTAGATATCACTGAATGAGTTTGGTGACATGCATAGCAACCACATGAGCGTCTCGGTATGGCAATGGCACTTAAATAATAATAATGATTACAAGAAAGAGCAGGCAAAGATTGCAAACCTCCGTCAAGGCAATATCTACATCATCGCAGCGTTTAGCAAGAGATGATTATTAAAATGACGAAGAACAGTTCCAATGAACTTGACCGCTCATGTGGGAAACTACAAAAAATGAACTTGACCCCTCTCAAAATTAAACGCGCACTGAAAAGGAAACAACGGAAGCAATTCAGAATTTTCCTTAAGGGTTCTTGTAAATTATGGGTAAATAATTGATTTTTGTAAGGCGCCTTACTCAAGGAGGTGACAGTGTGACCTATATATATATATATATATATATATATATATAATTAACCCTTAATTCATAAAAAACATTAAGAAAATTCTAGTCGATAAAACAAAAAAAAATCACATTGAAAATTACTCTAGAAGTAGCTTAAAGCGCTCAAAAAAAACCTTCGGACAATTCCTAGATAGATAGATAAAAACTAAGTAATTAAACAATATATATATAAGAAATCTAGAAGCGAGTCTTGTGCGCTGTTTGTTTCTTTTTTTTCTCCCCCCCCCCCCATTATTTAACCCACGAGGTAGTTTTCGCCGGGTTACAAGACGGTTTAAATTACTGTTAAGTTAGCACTATTTTCGGAAGTTTAGACTGTTATTATTAATATTGGCTTACTGTCATTAGGTTCATTACTATATATATATATATATATATATATATATATATATATATATACACAATTGTTTAATTACTTAGTTTTTGGTCATAATAAAATTAAACCCGTACACAGTTGTATTAAAAACTGTTCAATACAATTTTTACTTTTAATTCTATTTGGGCTCAACCAAAGACACCTTGAAGACCAGGTGGTTCAACCACAGATCTACATTTAAAATAGAAAAATTAAAAAACATTACAAAATTGGCTGACCAGGTCTGGAAATTGAAATCAAAATATGGAAAAGACCCAGACATAACGTAGAACATTGTAAAAACAGCCAAGTCTTTCAACGGTGGACAAATATGTAGACTGTGTCAAGAAGAAAAATTAGAAATTATGATATTCCCAAATAAAGATAAACTGTTAAATGAAAGAACAAAAATTATGACTAAATGCATCCACACTAAGAAATGCCTCTTAGGTTCATACAACCATGGATAAAAAAGTCATAAATCGTTTTAATTTAAACATTGCGCGTTCAAAAATTCCCTGCCACGTGAACGTTCAAATAAAACAACGTTACAAGAGCGTTCTTAAAAAGAAAAACGGTAAAATCAGTTATTAAAAATCGCCTGAAGACATCACTCATGGTAGAAACCAACGTAGCGAAATAACTCGTTTAAAAATGAAACATATTCAAAAGTTCTATAATATAATTGTATCGAACACCTTTTAATACAAATGTGTACTGGTCTAACCCTATTAGGACCAAAAACTAAGTATTAGACAAACAATATATATATATATATATATATATATATGAACAAGTTCTTTTTCCTACCATGCCAAAATATAATTACTTTAAATAGGATCATTTTATTAAGATAGATACAAATGTATCTCGCGTAAAAGAAATAAAAATTAGGCGTCTTTCTGCCGACACTGCGTCTGAATAGAAATCGTCTGCAAAATTAAAATGGAGAAGTTGCTAAAAAGATTTTTTAAGAACGACTGAAGTTAAGAAAAAAAAATTACCTATGTTGGGTGGTAGTCTCCCCGAAAATCTCCAATTTATACTTCAACTCCTTCTGTCTTTACAGAACAGGACGTTGTAAATTAACGGTAAGAGACGTCAAAATGGACTCTTGTCCTTGCACTGCGCATGACGGAGAAGTGTTCGGTAGAATAATGCGTCCTGCATTCTACAGAATTTAAGAGATGTTCACTGATCGCTGACTCATGAGTCTGCGATCGGTGAACAATTACAATATATATTACTTATGAAAAATAGAAAAGAAACAATTCTTACAATCCAAAATACAATTTTTAAGTTGTGTGATGTATCGCAGAAAAAGATATCAGAAAACAGAGTCTGAATTCCAATCGGGTTCGTTATATTCACTTAAGCAGAAATACCCTGGAAAAAGGTATCAATCTATCTCCCACCCCTATCTATGGAACTTATAAGCGTTATACGTGATATGGTCTCGAAAGAGACATGACTGAATGGGTAGAAGATTTTCCCGCAGTAGATTGCCACTACTTTCTGTGGTAGACTGGTTGCCAACCAAGGCTACAGAACCCAATCTGTTGTGTTATTTAACACATATTTGGAGGGATATACCTAGGAAGTTTTCTAATAGAAGACGGAAAGTGCGACTCTGAGATCCGACGGCGAATTGGCATGGCGAAAGAAGCATTTCAGAAGTTGAGTAAAGTATTAAAAAACAGGACAATTGCATTATAAACACAGAGGAGAGTACTGGATCGCTATGTGATGTCGGTTCTTCAATATGGTAGTGAATGTTGGACAATATCTTCGAAGATGAAGAAAAAACATGAAGCAGCTGAAATGTGGTTCTCCAGAAGGATACTGCGAATATCATGAACCGTGCATGTGAGCAATGATGAGGTTTTGGAAACGAAAAGGAAATTAATACTGAACATCAGGAAGAGACAGCTAAAGTTCCCGGGACATGCAACGAGGAAGGAGGGCTTGGAGAATTTGATACTAACAGGCCAGATAGAGGGGAAAAGAGACAGGAGAAAGCAGCGGATAACATATTTGAAGGACCTAATCAGGTCGGTGATGGAACGAGGGTTGCGTGGTGTAATAGAAGGTGTGCTAAGAGCCTTCAGGAATAGGGAGAGGTGGAAAGCCATGATTGCCTACGTCCTGAAAAAACAAGGCACATAGAAGAAGTAGTAGTTAACATCAGAAAGAGACAGCTGAAGTTTCTGGAACATATAATGAGAAAGAAGGGCTTGGAGAATCTGATACTCCCGCGACGGATAAAGGAAAAGAGTGTGAAGGCAAAGCAATGCGAGACATACTTGATAAGCTTGAACAAGTAGATGGCAGAGCAGATTTTGTGGGAGATACCAAGAGGAAAACTTTTAACATCGACAAGTGATACGGGTAAGTGGAGATCGATGATCTACGTCTTTAAAGGACACGGCACCTAAATAAGTAGCAGTGACAGGTCTGCGTTTTAAGGAAATCGAGAAGCTGTAGTGTTGAAAGTAAGTCATCTGCAAAGCCACCAAAATTCTTTGAACTCAAGCATTTCAATTCTATCTTTGTTGCGAGAATACGCCACTTCAGTTAAATGCCATACGTGATACACGCTTGGGCGATCATGCCTCAAAATAATCATGACTGACTAGGCAAAACATTTTCCCGCATTAAACATTCAATTATTTTCTACGGTAAACTGATTGCCAACCAAGACTACAGAACCAAATCTGTCCTGTTATTTAATCCATAGATGGAGGGCAGAGACGTATTAATACCTTTTTTAAGAATATTTGTAAGATAATGCAACGAATTCAAACTCGGTTTTGATTATCCAATGTACCACAATTTCTCAAAAACAAGTCAATATGTAAAAATAGTAGTTCCTAACATTTTCTCCAGCAAATTCAGAAAATTATTAGCTGTAAATCTTGAATTCATTTTCAGTCTCTTGACTGCTTTCGTGGATACCGTAGCACAAGAAGAAACAGGCCGCGTTGTTCAATGACCTTACGGTTCCGGTTTGTCAATTCCGTCCAGCCTTTCTCTCAAACCGGGTGCAAAACTTCCATATTCTTATGGTTCTACCCCGCATTCTACCCTTGATGGTATTTGTCGCACTAGTTGCCCACTTGTCACGCCCATCCTGGAATAAGTCAATGGGACGCGCGGCCGATGATGATGATCCGAGCCGGCGTGGTGGTGTTTTGATTCTTATTCCTCAGGATTCTTTCAGATAGCTTGGCAGCACCCATCTCCTTTCCAACAATTAAATTGCTTTTCCCTTTTGCTTTACATTTAGTTAAAAAGTAGTTGAAAAAAAATATAAGTTTTTCTTTTTTCAATTTCTGATGTATGACATTTCGAAACCGAAAGAGATTCAGTATTTGAGCCAAGTTAAAAAAAAAAATAAAATAAAATGACACATCTAAGAGAAGTTAATAATTGATTGTTAAACAGAAATTGCTGAGGTAGTTAATTTTTATATACGTTTGTGGGCAAATAACATTATTAACTTTTGGTGTACACAATATTAATTATAATAAAGACAACACTTCAATTTGTTCTGCAGTAAAGGATAGAATTTTGTTAAACAAAGAAATATACAAATTGGAAAGGACTTTACAATTAAGATCAATAAAAATAATTGTGGTATTATTAATATTTGTTGTTTTTAGCAATTAAAAAATAAAATCCGACTTTGAGAGATTTACGAAGTCAAACACGTTTAATTCACTGACTACACATTTTCTTTTGTTTTATTTTTAATTTTAAGAGCGAAAACTCAGTTAATAATAAATGAAAAATTCCTTTTTTATTCCTTTTTTTTTTTAATTGTAAAATACATTTTTTTAAAATGATAGCTCATTTGTTTCAAGTAATAGTGTCCAAAAGACTTACTTTCAAAAATTCGTCTAAGGTTTATGACTTTGATACGGTAATCTAAATCGTTTTAATTCGACTTGAGACTTTTTTTCATTTCTTTCACTCAAAATTAATGTTTGTGAGTGTCGCTATTATCTGTGTTTAATCTGTTGTTTTTTTTCTCTTTAATATGACAAATAATTTCCTCCCACCACCACCAATTTGTACCCTCCCATTGATTTCAAAGAAAAGGTGGGATTCGCATGTGGAAACCAAATAATAATCACTCTGCGATATCTCGCGCGTACTTATCACGATAATACGTTCTCAATGGGAAGAAAAAGAAAAAATTCCCGAAGCAAGATGAACTGCACAAAATGGCCGCCAAATAAGAAATGCTAATACTGCGCATGTGCAAAGAACAATTGTAAATTTAATAATTAAAAAAGAAAAATCTGTTATAATTCTATTTGTTCCTTAAGAAATCAAAGAGGTAAGCCGCATATTATACCGGCGCCATTATTTCCTACTGTACAACTTCTTTCTCACAAAAGAAACTTTGCAAAACTCTCGCTGATCAAACGCTACTTCCACGACGTGTATTCTGACGGGATGTCTCTGTTAGGCCCACCACCCGTGTCAAATACATATGGGACTCACGTACACAAGTGTGAATAATCCGTATTCCTATAGTAAGAGGTTAGTTTCATTCGGTCAGCTTCTTTCAAAGATATGTTGTTTTTTGTAACAGACTCTTGGCAGTATTTTCGCATTTTCTATTTGTTAACCTTTTCTGGGGCTTGCATTGGGAGAACAAATATTAATATAAAAGAAGACGGAAAAGACAGAGACGCTATCCGGTTTAAAGAAAAGAAAAAGACAAAAAAGAAAAGTGTTTTTAAGTGAATCAAATTTGAAAAAAATCGGATGTTTAAGTTGCTAAAACCGACTGTAGTAAAAATGATCTAATTGTTCCATAGCACTATATATATATATATATATATATATATGATCTTATCGGTAGTAAATTAAAACTAGGATCTAACATATGTGAAAGAAGTAAAATCAAAGATCAAGTATATGTGAATTGATTAAAAACAAGGGTCAAACCACCGTTGAGTAAATAAAAACAAGGCTGAAGCCTGTCGGCGGTCAATAAAAATGTGGATCAGGTCTATCGGCAGGAAATCAGGTATTAAGCCTGTGGTGGTAACTAAAATGATCAAATATATCAGTGGTAAATAAAAACAAGGATCAAGCCTATGTAGTATAATCAAAAACAATGATCAGTCCTATCGGTATATAAAAACGAGGATCAGTCCTATCAGTGGTAATTTTGGAGGAGATAGACTAAACTATCGCCCGGTTCACACTCCACCCACGTCTATTGAACAGGTGAAGAGGCTCATCTCTTGTTCCCTGTTTAGGATGTGGTTTCCGGCTTTCTCTTTGCCAATCTTTTCACTCCTATGTAGCCCCTGCACATCAGTGGCGTTACCGCCTTGCTCGGGGTGAAATGATTAAAAAAAAAACCAAAAAAAATTAAAAACGAGATTCATGCATATGTGGGTTGAATAAAAATAAGGCTCAGTTCTAAGAGTAAATAAAAACAAGGATCAAGCCTATGTGCGGTAATTAACAAAAATCAGTACTCTGAGGTAAATAAAAATTAGGATCAAAAGTAAACATAAACAAGGATCAAGTCTACGATGATTAAATAATAACAATGATTCGACCTAAGAAATACAAGCCACATTCTAATACCGGACAAAAAATAAGCTTGGATCATTTCAATCCAGAATAAAGCAAAGATTAGGTAACAGTAGAACGAATGCCGACATCAGTTAAAAACACAAGGATTACGGCAATATTGGACAGAGGAAAAAAAACAACCGAAGCAAGGGCAAGTCAAAGATGGTGAAAAACGAATCAAGTAAAGATTGATATTTGGCAAAAACCAAAGGAACAATGAGGTCAAGGTGAAAAAGGGAAAGAGATTCAATAGAAGCAAAATCGGTGAAATAAATCAAAAGCCAATATTAGATAATACAAAGAAAAAATTAAAAGATCTGAAAACATTAAAAATAGGGCAAGGAGAAGGTCATCGATGAATAAAATACAAAAAAAAAAAAATAACAAAATACTCAGCTCAAACATTGTTGAATAAAACTAGAGAAAAATAAGTGTCAATAGGGAAAATAGAAATCGTTCGATAAATGTCAAACCAAAATGTGGTAAACATCAAGAAATCACTGAAATTTATTTAAATCTTTTAAGACTTCATTTTACAACGGTAAGGACTGAAGAGATATCCTATATCGCAATGAATGAATACTTGCTACTGAGAGCTATATATACAGTACTGTGCAAAAGTATTAGAACAAGAACTATTTTATCTTTTATGAGGCATCAAAATAATTGCGACAATTTACCAATCGCACCTAGTATATATACAGTACTGTGCAAAAGTATTAGGACAAGAACTATTTTATCTTTTATGAGGCATCAAAATAATTGCGACAATTTACCAATCGCACCTAGTATATATATACAGTGCTGTGCAAAAGTATTAGGACAAGAACTATTTTGTCTTTCACGAGGCATATTGACAGAAAATAAACCATTTTTTGAGTAAATCAAATAAAATTAATTAAATTGTTTAACTAGAAAAAATACTTGTTACAAAATAAATTTAATATTTAGTATAATAACCTTTTGCTTTGATCACAGCCTTCATTTTGTCAGTCATTGACATCAAAAGCTTCTTCAATGTATCTAATGATATCTCCTGCCAAGCAGCTTGTATATGTTCCCAAAGTGTGTCTTGCGAAGTAGCATTAGATTCATCAATTGTTTATTCAAAATATCCCATAGATATTTAATGGGATTTAGATCAGGGCTTTGTGCGGGCCAATTCAAATTCCGAAGCCTTCCTTTCTCTTTAGTTAAATAATTCTTACAAAGGTTTGGATTTTCATCCTGTATTTGAATTTCAATTAGGGTTTTAGGAAAATCACCCCTGTCTTAATAATTCTGCACACTATCGGTAGTGTGAAAAAGTGTTAGGACAGGGGTGATTTTAAACTATATTTTGATGCCTCATAAAAAATAAAATAGTTCTTGTCCTAATACTTTTGCACAGTACTGTATAATGGGTGTCGTCTGATATGTTTTATGCATGATTTTTAACCTTTTCAGGTTAAAATTCATGCCTTTTTGGTCACAGGTTGCATTATACACAAAGTCGACTTATACACGAGTGTGCACGCTAAGTTTAAGACAAAGAACAAAGCGGGTATCATATGTTATAAATAGGCAAGAATATTAAAGCATATATAAATTAATTTAACGATATAAAGTAAGTGCGAATTGTCTCATGGACCGCTACTGAAATAGTCAGATTAAGTATTTTATCATGTGCCCTATAGAAGTCTGTGCCGAAATAATGAAATTTGAAGATCAAATATTGTACTCAGACCTTAAAGAATATATACACGACCATAGTGAGCCTTTATACTATCAGGCCTATTACGTAAAAAATAGCGGGTCCCTCTCTCTTTTTTTTTTTTTTTTATATATATATATATATATATATAACCATATCGACCCGAGCAAAGCATTTTACTGCCATTGTTTTGCAGGGGGTTACACAGGAGGAAAGTTATGAGAAAGAGTGACAGGTTATAGGGGGTGTCAGGAAGTGGGTAAAAGAAGGATGAGAAAACTGATGAGGATGGAGAAAGGAGCATGAGAGATAAGATGCAGGTTAGTGTGATGGGAGATGACTATTGACTTTACATTTTAATTCTTGGAGATTATAGCTGTCCGGGAAGCAAGTAAATGGAAGGGAATACCACAGGCGGGAAGTGCGAGAAAATAAGATGACGTAGTAGAATTTGCGTTTACAATTTATTGGTTTCACAGTAAAAAGGTGGAACCTAGTTGCTAATCTTGTTGCTCGAGTAAATTTATATATAGAGGGCACCAGTGAACTATATGCAAGAAGTTTTTTTTTTTAATCATATCACCCCGAGCAAGGCGGTAACGCCACTGATGTGCAGGGGGCTACATAGGAGTGAAAAGATTGGAAAAGAGAAAACCGGAAACCGCACCCTAAACAGGAAACAAGGAATGAGCCTCTTCACCTGTTCAATAGACGTGGGTGGAGTGTGAACCGGGCGATAGTCCACGTTTTGAAGACGTTAAAAATAACGCATTTTCGGTGACCGGTTGCTTTATATACATATATTTTTTTTGGAGGGGTTAAAAATTAACGCAGGTTAAAAAAAAAAAAAAAAAAAACGCCAGAAGCCACACTATACAATAAGTTGGCTTATGCACTAATACACACGGTATCAGAAAATCAAATAGAATACTGCATATGTAATCAAAGATTCTTTGAGGAAACAATTCTTCGATGAAACATTGCCTCCGGTTTACTCCCTTAAATTCTCAGATGGAATATTGCCTCGTGTATATGAAATCATCAGCTTCAGTATTGCTTCGTGTATACCTTTAAACTAAAAACATTGTCTCGTTTATTCAACCAAACAGTCTAAGATAAAATATTGCCTCATTAAATGCTTGAAATAAAAATAGTGTATAATCTGAAATCATCAGCTTCAATATTGCCTTGTGTATTATATTATATGTGCAGTGGTTATCGGCTCGAAATGAGAAATCGGGGAGCTGAGTTCGAATTCCAATTGAATTCCTTGCAATCACTTATACGCAAATATCCTTGGGAAAGGTATTAATCCGTCTCTTCCCCCGAGTTATGGGTTAAATAACTGAACAGATTGGGTTCTATAGCCTTGGCTGGCAACCAGTCTACCGCAGAAAGTAATGGCAACCTATTGCGAGATAACTTTCTGCCCAGTCAAATATGTTTCTTTCCAGACATGATCTCCCAAGCGTGTATCACGCATGGTACTTAACTGACTGACTGAATATAATAGAAACATTATTAAGACTTATACTGGGCATAAAGTGGGGGATCGGTTTTCTATTGTTATGAAGTAATAAACTGACCCTCCTCTAATTACTACTTAATAATATAATACATATCTTCACCTTGTAGCTATGAGTCAGATAACAGGACAGATTGGGTTCTATAGCCTTGGCTGGCAATCTAGTCTACCGCAGAAAGTAATGGTAACCTACTGCGGGATAATCTTCTGGCCAGTCAGTCATGTCTCATTCGAGACATGATCGCCCAAAGCGTGTATCACGTATGACACTTCAATATATTATCTAAAATCATCAACTTCAATATTGCTTAAAGTTTTCCTTTTTGTTAAAGACATTGTCTCGTTTATTCTCCGAAAATTTTATGAAAAAATATTGCCTCATTTAACGCCCGAAAATCAGTATTGCTCCAGAATCATCGCGAATTCAGACTGTGTGTGGTCTAAAACTTCGTTGAAAATTCAGAAAAGAAGTTGTCGTTACTCTACAAACGTTTCGGGCCAGTAACTTCACGTTCATTTCTCTCTTAATTTTACAGCGTGACCAATATTCCTCCAGATCAAATAAATTCTAACAATGTCAAATGGCAAATCATGTTTACTCTGTCAAGGTATTAAATTGAACATACCTGACCTGTATATTACTTATGTGAAAGAATTTTGCAGTGAAAAACTTGTTTTCTCTCGGGACCATTTGCACAAACCCAGTAGTTATTTTATTTGAAATGCATCATACCTGTGGCTTAAACACTTTCTCATGAGAATTAATGACATATTAAAAAAAAAAAATCGTTGTTTGAAAAAAATGTTTACGCTTCGGATTTGCAGTGAGGTCTCTCCTGGCTGAACGATGATCACCTCGACGTAGTGTAAGGATTAACAAGCTTGTCTCGCTAGAATTTATTACGACTGAGTAGTGGGTTTGACTCTCACTGGGTACCTCATACATTCGGCTTCGTGCCACATCAAAGCGGTGCTTAGAAAATCGACTTGAGCACCTTGAAGTGGTTTTAATGGTTAACAAGCTTGTCTTGTTATAATCATTGCAATTAAGTTGTGAGTTTGATCCTCACTGGTGTCCCATACTTTCGGCCTTGTGCCACACCTAAGCGGCTGAACGATTAGGTATTCCTGATTTGAAGTTATTAGATAAAGGGAATATAGATTAATCTAATTGTATGGGATTGAATGCTGGATAATTTTCTCAAAAGATAAAATTGGAAATAACAGAAATTTGGTTCTACAGAAAGATGCTGAGAATTCCACAGACAGAGCGCTACAGCAACGAAGAAGCGTTAGGGAAAATGAAAACAAGAAGAAAACTTAGAAAAAAAAATAAACAGTTGAATTTATTTATACATATAATAAGAAAAGAGGGCTTGGAGAATCTGACACCCACAGGACATATCGAAGGAAACGGATTAGGGGAAGGCAGATATGAAGTATGAGAGAAAGTAAAAATTTACCGTATCTAAATCTATAAAAATGACGAGAGTGGACGTTGTGTAAATATTTGTTTGTTTGATAGATTCGACTTAGCGTCTGCATTTTGCAGTCTAGCTTGACGAGAGTTGCGCTCAATTGTAGATCAAAATTTGAAAATGCTAATGACACCTTGAAATTTTTCAGAAAGCCAAAATTAGGAGTAGAAAAAGATGATATCACCCCACAAAGTCAGGGATCAGTTTATGTATTGATTATAATATAGAATCGATCACCCCACTGTATTTTATTTATATATGTTGCCCCACATCCACCCACCCTAACCCAATAGAGTTATTCTACATTGTTATCTATATCTATAAAAGTGGCGAGGGTGGACGTTCTGTAAGTATTTGCTACGTAAATTAATCATATTTTTTATTCTTATTATTCCTTAAACTACCCGAGTGAAACCGGGCTAAACTGCTAGTCTATATCTATAAAAGTAATGAGGGTGGACTTTGTGTAAGCATTTGCAATGTAAATTCATCATATTTTTTTATTCTTATTCCTTAAACTACCCTTTCTTGTCTATATATATATATATATATATATATAATTGATTTTCTGCACTATTGTAAGAAATGCAACCTTGAAACTTCTGAATATCATTTCTTTTGTCTTTGTCTATGAGTGTATCAAATTTGATTAAAATTGGACCACTCCTTCTATAACCCGATTTTTTCGATTATCGATATTTATCGGCACAAAACCTAGCTAAGAACACTCGCAGACGCTTATAATACAACTGTGTAAATTTTCAAGAAAATCGGTTCAGCTGTTTCGGAATCTATAGGTCACACACACATACACACACACACACACACACACACACACACACACACACAAAGTTCCATTTATAAATAAGTTTAGCCATAAATTTATCACTTAATAACGAGTCTGACTTAAGAAGGGCAGATGTTACAACACATAATATGTGGCGAATAATAATAATCATCTGAATAGAAAAAAAATGTGGAAATTGTAACCAAGAATAGTACCAGTCATTGTTGGTGCTCTTGGAATGATAAAAAAGGAACAAAACAATACACTGAAAAAATATTTAGAAAACTCAGCTTAAAAGAAAGGCAAAAAAAAATGTCATAACAATTACGGCCTACAAAGTAAGAAGAGGTTTGTGCATGTAACGCTAGTGTTGTTATGGGAGTTAGAAAAACAAACCATGATATGTCGCCATAACGACAGACCACGACCCGCCTTAGGTCTTTCTGCAGACTTGGTAGGTAGTGAGACCATAGCAGAAATCGAAACAATGAAAACAATCCCTGAAAATCTCAGCTTAAAAAAAATACAGCCACACACACAAAGAACAACTTTGGGTGCTACTATAGCGCGAGGTCTCAGTATGTCGTCTACCCAGATGCAGCGCGGTGGTCTACCGTGTCTCTGTCGTCAGAAGCACACACTCAGCCAATTGCGCGGTCGTGGTTGAATGGTAAAACTATGGTTTTCAGCGCGGAGGTCTACCGTGTCTCTGTCCTCAGAAGCACACACTCAGCCAATTGCGCGGTCGTGGTTAAATGGTGAAACTATGGTTTTCAAGAAAATGCGAGGTGTTGGTAGTCAGCTGTTCCAGGCACACCTTGATCATTTTTGCTGGAAGATAATGAGAAAAAATTCTAAGGATTCGTGCCATTCCGAGCAGATATATGAAGTAATTATCGTTAAAGTAAATATATGTATGGTATCTGATAGCGTGTTTATTTTTTACCGCTCTACTTTTAATCACAGGCAACCTCTCCTGCCTCCCATAAGCATAGACCAAGCGAGTCTCTTTGAGAGCAATATACTGTATTGCATCTCCTCGGCCTTACCCTATCTTCCGATCTCAAATGGGACCTCACATTGGGGTTAATAGCTAAATCCACTGCTAGGAAGGTTGGGTCAGTGTGTCGTGCCAGGAGGTTTTTTTTTGCCTGAATCCATCTTGCACATATACAAGCATGGAATACTGCTGTCATATATGGTCAGCCGCCCCCGCTGTTCATCTCAGTGTTCTCGACACGCTCCAAAGAAGAATCCGTAATGTAATAGATACCAACTTGGCGGATCGACTCCAGCCACCTTCTCACCGCCGGGATATGGCTTCCCTCTGTGTGTTCTATAAATATTTTCATGGTTTCTGCTCCGACGAACTTAAGTCACTGGTGCCCCTGCTACAGGAGTTTACTCGTGCAACTAGACTGACAACTGGATCCCATTTATTCACAGTTAGATCAACCAACAGCAGCCAACAATTCTACTCTATCAGCAGCTTTTCTCGCACTTTCAGCCTGTGGAACTTCCTTCCATATCCTTGCTTTCTTGACGGCTACAACCTCCAGGAATTTAAATGCAATGTCAGTACCCATCTCTTATACACTCGACTCCAGTTCTTTCTACATCACCCTGTGTATCTGACACGTCAAAACCGTTTTTATGCAATCAAAAAAATATAATCAATTATTCATGAGGTTTTGGTAGAAGCTGCTAAACACACTTTCTTTTTGTCACTGAAACCAAGTAGCGTCTATGTTATGTCTTTTCCGCTTTTTCACGCGATCAAAATTGGATAGTCCATGGCAAAACGTTTCTGTTATGGGAAAGACAAGCATAATTATAAGGTAAGAAATAATTTTGAATTAAAAGAATATTATTTTTTTAAAATAAATGTTTATCTGTGTGAGTATTCTAGTGTGTCTCGCTGATTCGTGTTTAGGTTTACCTTTTAATGAATAAAGATGATCTCCTGAACAAAGGCAACACCAGATAACCTTGCGAGTACAAATAATTTATGACTGTTGTTATTGATCTTTGTATTTTAATTTCCATTTTTTTTGTTTTTTGTTTTTAAATTTGTGCTAAGAACTATATGGCTTTAGCAACCCAGACAAACACGCTACTCGCACTCCTTATACGGGTTGGGCACTTCAACGTTGTGTAATGGGTAACAAGCTTGTCTCGCTAGCACAATTACGACTGAGTAGCGTGTTCGATTGTCACTGGGTGCTCAGTACCTTCGGCCTTGTGCCACATCCAAGCAGCGCTTAGAAATTCAGGCATCAGATCTTGGTGTAATGATTAACAATGTTGTCTGGCTATAATCATTACAGTTGATCAGTCAGTTCGATCCTCACTGGGTGCCCCGTACTTTCAGCTTCGTGCCAAATCGAAGCTGAGCCTAGAAAATCACTTTTAAATATTGGGGTCTTTCAGCTTGTGGTATAGTGGATATCTGCTCGGAACAAGAAATAAGCGAGCCGAGTTCGAATTCCAGTTGAATTCGTTGCATTCACTTACGCGCAAATACTCTTGGGAAAAGTATTAACCTGTCTCTTCCCTCCAGTTATGGGTTAGCACTTACCTGACTGACTGAATATAATAGTTAGAAACAAGGAATAAAGTGGGGGATCGGTTTTCTATTATTATGAAGTAATAAACTGATCCTACTTTAAATACTACTTAATAATATAATACATATCTTCTCCCTTTAGGTATGAGTCAAATAATAGAACAGTTTGGGTTCTATATCCTTGGTCGGCAACCAGTCTACCGAAGAAAGTAATGGCAACCTACTGCGGGATAATCTCCTGCCCAGTCAGTTATGTTTCTTCCAAGACATGATCGCCCGAGCGTGTATCACGTATAATATTTAAAGGAGAAATGTGACGTAGACAAGAATACGAGGAAAATGAATTTAACAAAAGAAATTTAGCTAGAGAAACACATATTTCGTTTGAAGTAGCCAACACATATTTCTTTAAACAGCAGCTATGATTGTGAAGCTATAGGGTGACCCCCACAAGAAAAAACGTGAAACTTTTTCTTCTTCTGGACGTAGGCGATCATGGCCTTCCACGTCTTCCTATCCCTGGGATACGCTTTCTCCTGTAACGTCTCTCAGCCCCCCGTTCCGTCATTCACCTGATCAGGCCCTTCAAATATGTTATCCGCTGTTTTCCCCTTGTCTCTTTTTCCCTCTATCTGACCTACGGAACTCATTTGGCATCACACAACATCTGATAAAGACCCTCTTTGTTACTTGACAGGCTATAGTGTCAAATTCTAGGACGATAGTTACATATTAACTATCGCACATTGAATGCTAGAACTAATGAAACAGAGCTTGATGCATAATAACAGAGATACAATTCATATTAATAATAAAAGCTGTTTGACTTACTGATAGCACAACTCAGTTTGTGTTTCAACGCAATCATCAGGTGCTGATAGAAAACAAACCGTTTAATATTAATAATAAGAGCACCCAAAGAGTGCAAACCTCCGCCAAGACAATACCGACATCATCATAGCGATTAGCAAAAGATGATTATTAAAATGACAATAACTACAATGAACTTGACCGCTCTTTCTTTTTCTTTTCTTTTTTTAGCTTTTGGATAAGAAATATTAAATTTATACTATAAATAATATTTCTTGAAAAAAAAACAAAAAAAACAGTAGATTCAGAAATTGTAATATTGTAAAGCAATCTGAAGGAGGTCATTCTGTATTTGGCATGTGCAACGTACGAAAAATATTAGCAAAATCCAGAAACTTTATCCCGTACTGGATCAAACCCCCAAATCTCACCAGTTCGTAGTAGTCTTCAGACTAATAATCCCTGAAAGTTTCATCCGTATCTACCCCGCGGGTCTTGTGATATCTTGACCACGGATAGACAGACAAAGAAACGCGACCGAATACAATACCTCCGACTTAAGCTGGATGTAAATATTGATATTTATACCGTAAAACAAAGTCTCGTTAGAGCTAAAATTGGTAGATGTAGCCGCTATTTTCAAATATTTTTTTAACTTAATCTTTTGCACCCAGTAACATCTTTCGTCTTAGTGGCTTTGTCTTGGTTGGGATGAAATTATTAAAATGCGAACACATTATATATTTTCCCTATCTTTCAACAAATACAAGACCTAAGGGCTACACAAGGTATAGATCGGAAAATAATACCTGTGGAGGCGGTCCAAATGAGACAAACTCGCTCTTTTAAGAGTATAAAAGTACAAAGGCCGCTCGGGGATGAGCAGACATCTACTACCCCAGTTTCATATAGGATTACTGTAGCACTGAGGAAATACCTGTGGGGTGATTAAGTGTGACCACGTAACTAGTACGTGAGGAACAAGAACAAATCGTAATACCTAAATCAGATCGGTTTCAAACGAAGCGAATATATATTTATATATATATTTTCTTACTATATATATATATATATATATATATATATATATCTCCCCGAGTGAGTATAGAATGAGGAGAGAACAGAAAATTTTTTCCTGTCCAAAACATTAATTATGTACATGTTCTAAAACATAATTTATAGTATATATATATATATATATATATATATAGAGAGAGAGAGAGAGAGAGAGAAAGAGAGAGAGATAAATAAACAAACAGATATAGAAAATTATGTTAAATCCGTAAAACAAACAGGAAAATCCCAAAAATTTATCTAATTAATACAAAATATAAATAAGATAAAATAGAGAACTCAATGGATATTATTCAGAGCAATATAACATATAGAACAGAATATATATATATATATATATATATATATATATATATATATATATATATATATATATATAAGAAAACTCAACTCGCTTTTCAGAATTAGGGATGAGTTGCGTGCGTTGTGGTGTAATGGATATCGACTCGGAAATACAAATCGCGGAACCGAGTTCGAATCCCAGGTAAATTAATCCGTCTCATCCCTCTGTCTAGTGGTTAAATAATAGGACAGATTAGATTGGCTGTTTGCCATGGCTGGCAAACAGTCTACTGCAGAAAGTAATGAAAATCCACTCCTGAAATATCTTCTGTCCAGTCAGTCATGTCTCTATCGAGACATGATCGCTCAAGCGTGTATCACATATGGCACTTACCTGACTGACTGAATATAATAGTTAGAAACAAGATTAAGGCTTCCTCTGGGCATAAAGTGGGGGATCGGTTTTCTATTACTATGAAGTAATAAACTGACCCCCCTCTAATTACTACTTAATAATATAATGCATATCTTCTTCTAGCTGTGAGTCAAATAACAGGAGAGATTGGGTTTCTAAGGCCTTGCTTGGCAACAAGTATTTCACAGAAAGCAATGGCAGACTACTGCAGGATAATCTGCTCAGTCAGTCATATCTCTTTCGAGACATGATCACCCAAAGCGTGTATCACGTATGGTACTTAACTGAATGATTGAATATAATAGTTAGTAACATGATTAAGGCTTCCACTGGGGATAAAGGTTTTCTATTGTTATGAAGTAATAAACTGATCCCCCTCTAATTACTACTTAATAATATAATACATATCTTCTCCCTCTAGCTATGAGTCAAATAACAGGACAGATTGGGTTCTATAGCCTTGGTCGGCAACCAGTTTATCGCATAAAGCAATGTCAACGTACTGCAGGATAATCTTCTGCCTAGTCAGTCATGTCTCTAAAGAGACGTGATCGCCCAAAGCGTGTATCACGTATGGCACTTAACTGACTGACTGAATATAATAGTTAGAAACATGATTAAGGCTTCTACTAGGTATAAAGTGAGGGATCGTTTATTTTATTTTTTACCCAAAGCGTGTATCATGTATGGTACTTAACTGACTAAAGAATCTTAAAGCACTTTCATCCATGTTTATATGATCATAATATATATTTATAAGTTTGATTATATCTGAACATTATTTCTGATCTTTCATTCAGCATTTTCTGAAGATTCTGGAAACAAAATAATGGCTAACTTTTCTTCCTGGCACAATTTGCAGACATATATATATATATATATATATGTCTGCAAATATATATAGTGTATCGAGGCAGCAGATAATTTTCTAAACATATACTGTTAAATTTAAGAAATAATGAATGTCTATGTTTAATCATGAGCTGTTGTAAACATCCTATTTTGGTTTTAATTTCAAGTGAAAATAAAGACAAAAATTCTCCAACATTTTTTTTAATCGTATTACCCCGAGCAAGGCGGTAACGCCACTGATGTGCAGGGGGCTACGTAATAGTGAAAAGATTGGAAAAGAGAAAGCCGGAAACCACATCCTAAACAGGGAACAAGGGATGAGCCTCTTAACCTGTTCAATAGACGTGGGTGGAGTGTGAACCGGGCGATAGATAGATCTATCTACTCCAATTAATTCTTTTCTATCTAGTTGTATATATTAACAATTTTGTAGATTTTACATATATACATATCAGTGTGTAGTCAAGTTTCAGTAGTGTGTAATGTCTGGTGGGGAATGAACATTTTCCCTTCCTTAAGTTACAAGAACCACGTTTTGGATAATTTTTTATTAAGTTGGTTCTAAGCTTTTGGCTCACATCTTTAATGAGGTTCTATCGAAATTTCTTGGGGTTAGGATCATTTAATGTTGCGGCATAATGTAAATTAAATTTAGTGTATCGAGGCAGCAAATAATTTTCTAAACATATACTGTTAAATATAACAGACAAACAATGTCTATTATGTTTAACCCTCTAGGGCCATTCGTATCATATTTGATACAGTATTTCCCTCTAAGGAAACATTTGGTATTTCCCTATAAGGAAACATTTGGTATTTCCCTATAAGGAAACATTTGGTATTCATTGACTGAGCAGTCAGTACTGCTTTCATTTGAAATTTATAAAATATTTCTCTTAAAAAAATTTTCAGGATAATATTGCTTTCAAGGCTTGTTTTCATACTGTATCAAATATGATACGAATGGCCCTAGAGGGTTAAGGCTTATACTGGGCATAAAGTGGGTGATCGGTTTTCTATTGTCATGAAGTAATAAACTGATCCCCCACGAATTACTACTTATTAATATAATAATATAATTCACCAGTCTACCGCAGAAAGCAATGGCAACCTACTGTGGGATAATCTTCTGCCCAGTCAGTTACGTCTCTTTCGAGACATGATCGCCTAAGCGTGTTTCACGTATGGCACTTAACTGACTGACTAAATATAATAGAAACATGATTAACCCTCTAGGGCCATTCGTATCATATTTGATACAGTATTTCCCTATAACGAAACCTTTGGTATTTCCCTATAAGGAAACATTTGGTATTTCCCTGGAAACATTTGGTATTCATTGACTGAGCAGTCAGTACTGCTTTCATTTGAAATTTATAAAATATTTCTCTTAAAAAATTTTTCAGGAAAATATTTCTTTCAAGGCTTGTTTTCATACTGTATCAAATATGATACGAATGGCCCTAGAGGGTTAATAATAAGCCGAATTTTTCAAAATACGATGTTAAGAACGGCTCAAGATTAAACATAAAAGACATTCATGATCTCTTTTATTTAACAGAATATGTTTAGAATATATATATATATATATATATATATATATATATATATATATATAATTTAGAAAGGAGTTATTTGCGCAACCTAGGTTTCAAAATTTCGATATCTTCAGGCGATTTATCATAGCTGATTTTTCCACTTTTAAACAGGGATTTTTACGAACGCGCAACTGAAATTTTTAAACAGCAGAAAATTTTCAAACGACTGTATCCTAGCTGCCAAGTTAGGGTCGATCACATTACAGCTTCTCCGTTGGATTCGGTTGAGGACACCTAAGTGGATAGCAGGAGCACCGGACCAGATATGGCAGCAATACTCAATGGCTGATGGTAGACTTGTACATGTGCAGGATTGTTTGGGACGGGAAAAAAAAAAAAAAAAAAAAAAAAAAAACAACTTCCTGGCTCTACACAGAGACCCGACTTTCTGGGCAGCGGATTTAGCTTATAGCTATATATTTACATTAAATATATGATTTTAATGGCTAAAATTGAGATAAATGAAACTTTCGAAAGTTGTTTCGACCCGGGCAACATGTAATGACCTTGAGAATTATGCGCAAAAAATATAAAGGAATATAATTGCAAAAACAATTAGGATGTTTTTTTTAACGACTGCTGCTCGAAGAATCCGTGTTCGGTGCGTTTGCTGAAATTCTGTACGCGCAACGTTATCTCCGTTCGGAAAAGAGGATTTACTCCCCACCTGGCAGGAAATACAATTAGCGTTGATTTTTTTCTTTCTCTTCAATATGGTATTCTATTTGCGGACGGTAGGGAAAGTGCATGTAGGAATGAAAGTATGAAGAGAAAAGAGAAGGTGGGGAAAGTAAAAGAGAAAAAGAAAAGGAAGAGAGTGAATCTAAAAGAATATAAGAAAGAAATAAGGTAAAAAATAGGAGGCAAGGGAAGGAAAATAAGAGAAGAGAGAAGAAAAAAGGGACAAAAGAAAGAAAGAAAGAAAGAAAGAAAGAAAGAAAGAAAGGAGACAAAAGAAAAAAGGAGAAAGAAAGAAAGGAGACAAAAGAAAGAAAGAAGGGAGACAAAAGAAAGAAAGAAGGGAGACAAAAGAAAGAAAGAAGGGAGACAAAAGAAAGAAAAAAGGGAGACAAAAGAAAGAAAAAAGGGAGACAAAAGAAAGAAAAAAGGGAGACAAAAGAAAGAAAGAAAGATAGGAGAAAGAAAGAAAGAAAAAAGGAGACAAAAGAAAGAAAGAAAAAAGGAGACAAAAGAAAAGGGGAGAAGAAAGAGAGAGACAAGGGAGAATGGGAAGAAGGAGACAAGGGAGAATGGGAAGAAGGAGACAAGGGAGAATGGGAAGAAGGAGACAAGGGAGAATGGGAAGAAGGAGACAAGGGAGAATGGGAAGAAGGAGACAAGGGAGAATGGGAAGAAGGAGACAAGGGAGAATGGGAAGAAGGAGACAAGGGAGAATGGGAAGAAGGAGACAAGGGAGAATGGGAAGAAGGAGACAAGGGAGAATGGGAAGAAGGAGACAAGGGAGAATGGGAAGAAGGAGACAAGGGAGAATGGGAAGAAGGAGACAAGGGAGAATGGGAAGAAGGAGACAAGGGAGAATGGGAAGAAGGAGACAAGGGAGAATGGGAAGAAGGAGACAAGGGAGAATGGGAAGAAGGAGACAAGGGAGAATGGGAAGAAGGAGACAAGGGAGAATGGGAAGAAGGAGACAAGGGAGAATGGGAAGAAGGAGACAAGGGAGAATGGGAAGAAGGAGACAAGGGAGAATGGGAAGAAGGAGACAAGGGAGAATGGGAAGAAGGAGACAAGGGAGAATGGGAAGAAGGAGACAAGGGAGAATGGGAAGAAGGAGACAAGGGAGAATGGGAAGAAGGAGACAAGGGAGAATGGGAAGAAGGAGACAAGGGAGAATGGGAAGAAGGAGACAAGGGAGAATGGGAAGAAGGAGACAAGGGAGAATGGGAAGAAGGAGACAAGGGAGAATGGGAAGAAGGAGACAAGGGAGAATGGGAAGAAGGAGACAAGGGAGAATGGGAAGAAGGAGACAAGGGAGAAAGGGAAGAAGGAGACAAGGGAGAAAGGGAAGAAGGAGACAAGGAAGAAAGGAAAGAAGGAAGGAAACAAAGGGAGAGGAAAGAAGAGACAAACGGAAGCAAAAGTAGATGAGAGAATGTGGAAAATGAGGGAGAAATGAAGTGAGAAGAGAAAGAAGGAAAAAGAGTAAAAAAAAAGTGAAAGGAAGAGGAGAAATTAACTTTCTTCTTATGTTTTTTTTACAATTTCAAATCATCGCTTTTTAAAAAAGATAAACATTGTCAAGGAGTAAAGTTAGTTGATATAAAAGCGGTGTTAAGGGAAAAAACGTCCTTTTGAGAGACTGTTGCGAGGTGTTTCCAGAAATGGTTTTTATTGCTTACCTTTATCGAAAGTGTATTGTGATGTAATGCATATCAACTCAGAATGAGAATTCGGAGAGCCAAGTTCGAAATCCAGTCGAGTTCATTTCATTCACTTACACCCAAATATCCTTAGGAGGGAATAAATCCATGTTATTCTCAAAGTGAATAGCATGTCAGACTGGGTCCTTTAGCCTTGGTTGGCAAACAGTCTACCGCAGAAAAAAACGGCAACCTGCTTCGGAAAAATCATCTCTCTTCGTTAGTCATGCATCGAAAAAGACATGATCGCCCAAGCGTCTGTAACATATCACATTTAATTGACTGTCTGATGCAAAGCTGTAGAAACCTTATTGCAACGTCATTTTGATAGCGAAGATAATGTTCTTTCTACTCGGCTCATCGACACTATCTTGTCTTCCCGACTCCCATATTTTCTTGTGATATACAAAAATAACCTAAGTAACAATATCAAATAAGTATTTTGAGGTAAACAGGACATCCACATTCAGTCAGTTAAGTGCCATACGTGATAAAAACTTGGGCGATCATGTCTCGAAAGAAACATGACTGACTGTGTAGAATATTTCTCTGGAGTAAGTTACCATTACTTTCTGCGGTAGACTGGTTGACAACCAAGGCTATAGAACACAATCTATTTTGTTATTTGACTCATAGCTAGAGGAAGAATAATATGTCTTATATTATTAATTAGTAATTAGAGAGGGATCAGTTTATTACTTTATAAGAATAGAAAACCGATTCCCCACTTTATACCCAGTAGAAGCCTTCATCATGTTTTTAACTTTTATATTCAGTCAGTCAATTAAGTGCCATACGTGATACACGCTTTGGGCGATCATGTCTCGAAAGAGACATAACTGACTGGGCAGAAGATTATCCCGAAGTAGGTTGCCATTGCTTTCTTCGGTAGAGTGGTTGCTAACCAAGGCTACATAACTCAATCTGTCCTGCTATTTAACCCATATCTGGAGGGGGAAGAAACGGATCAATATCCTTCTCAAGGTTATTTGTGTTTAAGTGAATACAAAGAATTCAACTAGAATTCGAAATCATTAATTTGGCTAAAATAATCTTCCTGGAAACTTTATTTTTCATTTAACTTAGCTTTAGAAATGCAAGGATTTCAAACGCCGATTATTGGCGCAATACAATCTTTCTCCCTCCCTAATTGATCTAATATTGTTTTTAGCTGAGCTTTCAATATTAAGAGCCGAACACACAGACACAACGCAGGGAGAAAAATACAAATTCTTACAGAAACGGCCAACCATTCCGATGTATTTGGCATGTCTTTCAAAGAGCTAGCAGCATCTGAAGACAGAAGAAGGCTTCAATGATACCGTCTATTCGTTTATAAGAGTGCGAGATAAGGGATGGGTGGGTGTGGAATCCCTTGATTCTACAAGACGAACAAGCGAACACAAAACAATAAAATGGTTCTTGTAGAACAAAAACAAAAAAAAATAATAAATAAATAAATAAAAAAGAGCAACGATTGCAGAAGACCAATGCCAGTTAATGTGCAATAAGCAAGACTCCATGCACGGGACTTGCAGACTGGATCATGTAGCAGCAAAGCGAGAAAGATCATGGCGAACACACAGACAAGTGTTGGAGATGTCTGAGTACAATTTAAATAAATGTGCCTCTCTGGCGTTTTTCATGGACTCTCGTCAGTCGACGGTGTTCAAGTCCCGGTTGTGGTTAGAAAGTCCTATAGTATCCCATTACAATTATAGCAGAATATTCTTTCCAATTGGCAAAGCTGTGATAATTTTTTGTAAAGGATAAAGGTGTAAATTCGTGTATATAGTCTACATAAAAAAGTAACTAGGCACTGAAAAAGTCTCAAACATACAAATAAAAAAAAATCACTGAGCACAGAGAAAATTGCCCAGATTTATTAGTTGACAATGTGATGACGTCATCAATGTCATCCGTTTCCAGAAACGATGATTTTTGCGGATTTTTTCGGCTATTCCAATGGAAATTAGACACAAAACTTGAACGAAAGCAGGAAATCGGGTTCGGACTTTGAGTATAACCAGTCTTTTCTCCCAAAATTAATAAATAAATAAACAGATTTTTACTGCGTTCATTCGACTGTTTTCTTCGTTTTTCTTTCTTTGTGAATTGTTTAGTTTGATTTCTGACGAAAACAATTTTTCCTTGCTCGGATTTTCACTATGATTGCACGGATCGGCCCGGACCCGTGCCCGGTGTGCCCGGTAGTCAGATACGGCCATGAACAAAGGTTCTTTACGCGTAACGGAACACGTTGACCAGTAAATTACTGCAGGATAATATGTACAAGTGAAGTGAACTGGACAGGTACTCACCGACGATAGAAACTGAGACAAAATCGAGTGTTAGCGTCAAATAAGGTTTTGAATAAAAAAAAAACTACGGTTTATTGATTTATTTTTGTTTTTACGGTTTATCAACAATTTGTCTATTTTTTTTTTTTTTAATCGTATCACCCCGAGCAAGGCGGTAACGCCACTGATGTGCCGGGGGCTACGTAAGAGTGAAAAGATTGGAAAAGAGAAAGCCGGAAACCACATCCTGAACAGGGAACAAGGTATGAGCCTCTACACCTGTACAATAGACGTGGGTGGAGTGTGAACCGGTTATAATCGTGCTAGGTCAGTTGCTAATCGACTTAACGCACCAAAAATTTTAGGAACTTGGTAATCTTCCACTATAAACTGACTCCTTAGTATTCAGCTAATTGCAGACTAATATCAACTGCATAGTCAGTCTGTCAGTTAAGTACCATGCGCGATACACGCTTTGGGCGATCATGTCTCCAAAGAGACATGACTGACTGGGCAGAACATTATCCCGCAGTAGGTTGCCATTGCTTTCTGCGGTAGATTGGTTGCCGACCAAGGCTATAGAACCCAATCTGTCCTGTTATTTAACCTATAACTGGAAGGAATAGACGGATTAATACCTTTCCCAAGGGTATTTGCGCGTAAGTGAATGCGAGGAATTCAACTGGAATTCGAACTCGGTTCCCCGATTTCTCATTCCGAGCCGATATCCACTGCGCCACAACGCACATCCGCATAGTAGCTCTACTAAACTCCAATAGAACTCTAAAAACTCTCCAGAACTTCTAAGAACCCCTCGAGTTAACTTCCTGTTAACTCTTATTAATATACGAGGGAGTGAACATTATCTGAGGAATAGGTGTATTTTACCATAACACCGTTACAGCCAATGGTGTATAGGACAGCGTTTTTGCAGTTTCCGTAACAAAATGATTTTTTTTTTTTTATGGGGCAGGGTTATTAGCCCTGTGCTCAACCCCCAAAACTGGAGGAAGGTGATTTTCTAAGCGTAGCTTAAACGTGACACGTGGCCGAAAGTAGGGAGTACCCAGTGAGGATCGAACTCACTCCTCAGTTATAATGATTCTAGCGAGACGAGCTTGCTAACCATTACACCACACCAAGGTGCTCTTTTTTTGAGTGAATACAGTATTAACATTTTGTTCATAATGCAATGATCTTCTAAATACAAGTACTATGCAGTTGAAGGGAACTGAACCCAAACAACAGAATATCTCGTTGATAAATACGGAAGACCAGACAGCGTGACTGATACATATATTAAGTTGCAACTGGTATTCCATCTTTACATATATTGTTCGGATATTTCATTCCAATCATTTATCACTAAATTTGATGCCAGTATATTGTGGCCAACTTCTTTGATTCTAGTATAGTATGTGGCCAACTCTTTTGATTCTAGTATAGTATGTGGCCAACTCTTTTGATTCTAGTATAGTATGTGGCCAACTCTTTTGATTCTAGTATAGTATGTGGCCAACTCTTTTGATTCTAGTATAGTATGTGGCCAACTCTTTTGATTCTAGTATAGTATGTGGCCAACTCTTTTGATTCTAGTATAGTATGTGGCCAACTTTTTTGATTCTAGTATAGTATGTGGCCAACTTTTTTGATTCTAGTATAGTATGTGGCCAACTCTTTTGATTCTAGTATAGTATGTGGCCAACTTTTTTTATTCTAGTATAGTATGTGGCCAACTCTTTTGATTCTAGTATAGTATGTGGCCAACTTTTTTGATTCTAATATAGTATGTGGCCAACTCTTTTGATTCTAATATAGTATGTGGCCAACTCTTTTGATTCTAGTATAGTATGTGGCCAACTTTTTTTATTCTAGTATAGTATGTGGCCTACCTGGTTTAAATATACTTTACCTCAGTAAGAGCATGTTTGTACTCAGGAGTATTCGGCTATTGAAACTAATTATTTTCCCTGATACTAACCAGACAGTTATAATACTTCCTTCTTTTTTTTTAATCGTTTCAACCCAAGCAAGGCGATAAAGCCACTGATGCACAGGGGGCTACATAAGAGGAAAAGATTAGATAGGAAGAGATTAAAGAGAAAGACGAACTAGTTACAGGTGTTATCAGAGAAAGGAGCAAGAGAAGGATGGGAATAAGGTGGGATGACAGTTGCAAAGGCAGAGAGGAAGGAAAAGATATACAGGTTGATGTAGAAAGAACTAGAGTCAAGTGGTTAAGAAATGGGTATTGATATTACATTTAAATTCCTGGAGGTTATAGCCGTCAGGAAAGCAAGAATATGGAAGAGAATTCCACAGACGGAAAGTGCGAGAAAAGAAGCTGAGGAGTAGAATTGTAGGCTGCAACTGGTTGATTTAACTGAATGGTTACCAGTCTGGTTGCATGAATAAACTCATGTGGCAGGGGCACCAGTGACATAGGTTCGTCAGATCCGAAGCCATGAAAATAATACACTTTTTAAATTAGGCCACATTCAATACAATTTTTTAAAATCATATCACCCTGAGCAAGGCGGTAACGCCACTGATGTGCAGGGGGCTACATAAGAGTAAAACCACTAGATAGAAGAGAGTGAAGAGAAGGACAAACCATTTATAAAGGAGCAAGAGAAGGGAGGGATTACAGGTGTGATGACAGTTGCAGAGCTGAAGAGAAAGGATATACAGGATGGTGAAGAAAGAACTAAGGTCAAGTGGTTAAGAAATTAGTATTGACCTTGCATTTGAGTTTCTGGAGGTTGTAGCCGTCAGGAAAGCAAGAATAAGAAAGCGGGTTCTACAGACGGGAAGCGCGGGAAAAGAAGCTGAAGGAGTAGAAGTGTTGTCTGCATTTGGTTGATCTCACTATGAATGGGTGAGACCCAGTTGCCAGTTTGGTTGCAGAGGTACCAGTGACTTAAGTTCGTTGGACCAGAAACCATGGAAGTATTTATAGACAAAGGAAAGCCACATTCCGTCGGTGAGAAAGTGGCTGTAGTCGAGCCACCAAGATTCTGATTCTCCTTTGGAGCCTATCAAGAACACCGAAGTGAATAGTGGGGGCAACTGACCATATATGGCAGCAGTACTCCATGCACGGACGAATGGTTGATTTGTATATATGCAGGATGGATTCAGGCGGGGAAAAACATCCTGGCCCAACATAGTGACCCAACTTTCCTAGCAGTGGATTTAGCTATTGACTCAATGTAGTGGTTCCACTTGAAATCAAAAGAAAGGGTAAGGCTGAGGAGGCGCAAAAGGTAGGCCACATACTATACCGGCACACTATATTTTAGGGAATACTGAAATCTTTGTTTCATGTTTTGAGTTTTTGAATAAAACTCGGAATCAATTACGCCTTGGCCATGGAACGAATAAAACAAAAGAACGAATAAAACAGCTTTTATTCGAATTGGATGCGCCAAGTCAAAGATACTTATTTTTTGAAAAAAATTACATAGATTACTGCTCCACAAATGACTTTAAAAGAAAAACATGAACATGGCGGCTGTGACATCGAATTACGCGGATAAAACCGTTTTTCCACACTAAATCTAAGTTGTTAATATTCTCAGCTTATTTCGTTAATTTATTCAAACTTTTGCGGCAAAACTGTCTTTAAAAAAATCACTGTATTCGTAACGATCTCATGAAAATTGTCAAAATTAATATCACCTTGCAAATATATAACCATATATATATATATATATATATATATATATATATATATATATACATGTGTGTGCTCAATAGCAGATATAGATTATACATATATATGATCTTTATCTGCTATTGAGCACATTATTCATCACATCAATCAAATATGGCTTTAACAAATAACTACCGATTAAATCCAGCAAAGTTTTATTTTCTATTTTAAATATTTTATTTCTAATTCACAAACATTTTGATTAAGTCAAGCAGAAAATATATTCACTTCCAAATATATATATATATATACTGTAAATACTACCACATTTCAGAAATATAATTTTTTTTTTTAATAGTAAAATTACCAGCAATACATTTGAATCTCGACAAAATCCATTCATGAATATACGTGAGGGTCCCAGCTATGGGGAAATAGAATTATTTTTCCAGCTATAGCAAATGCTAGTGAAAGATATATATATATATATATATATATATATATATATATATATATATACCTATCTTTCACTAGCATTTGCTATAGCAGGAAAAATAATTCTTTTTCTAAAATTATTAGTCATGTAATATTCAGCCTACCCTTGTTACCTGAGTATGACAGTAAACTACATCCGGCATCAAGGCCTCTGTGATGTTGTGAAGAGCGTGGAATTACCTCTTAACTGTCGTTGTTCTCAGGTCCACCCTGACCCAGGCTGGTAGAACCTGTTAGTGTCCCAGCTATGGGCAAATAGTTAATCCCTAAACAGTGGTCAACATACTATAAAAGTAAATTTTTGTACAGTACTTACATTGTTCGAACTATTGTCTTCATCGTTGTTGCCATTTGTACGACGTTTCGGCCGTTGTACGCTCCGGCCTTCTTCAGGCGCTAGGAATTACGAACCGAACCGTTTATTACAATCACTGAGGTATATCATCAAAGACACACACACACATTTATCGAAATAGACGGACACACGATCATGGGCTATTTTTGAGCGTTTAAAAGCAATCTTCTCACGGAAGTCACTTAGATTATGTGAGTTCGATCCTGCGACAGAGCAAACTAAGTTGTATAACAAATTCCAGGTTTATATAATAACAGAAAAAGTTCCGCTCGGACAGTTTTCGAACCCCACTCAAACAACTATGACTTTGTAGAACAAACCCAGGCGAGGATGCCCCTCCCTGAACCCTACAATCGTAACCAATTCCAGTCAACGGTTATCTATCCTCCTTATCATCATAATCTTCACCTCCGACCAGTTTCCCTATTCACACCTCAGTTATACCTTTAACCCCTTCCACAAGGTGTTGAACGAGTATTTTATATATATATGTGTGTGTGTGTGCGTCAGATGTTGCAGATATTTTTATTAAAATTTAAATTATATCATGGTAAGTCTTTACTTAATATCTGAAGATTGTGTTGTGTATGAAACTCCAAGTCGTGCTACCGGTGAGGAATTTTATATGATAGATAGATAGAGAGGTTGAAGAGGGGAGAGGAGAGAGAGAGAGACAGGTGGGTGAAGAGGGGAGAGGAGAGAGAGAGACAGGTGGGTGAAGAGGAAAGGAGAGAGTGTGTGAAGAGGAGAGAGAGAGGGGTGGGTGAAGAGGCAAGGAGAGAGGTGGGTGAAGAGGCAAGGAGAGAGTGGGTGAAGAGGAAAGGAGAGAGTGTGAGGAGAGGAAAGGAGAGAGTGTGAGGAGAGAGTGGGTGAAGAGGAAAGGAGAGTGGGTGGGAAGAGGAAAGGAGAGAGTGGGTGAAGAGGAAAGGAGAGAGTGGGTGAAGAGGAAAGGAGGGAGAAATAGATGGAAATAAATTTAAAATTTAAATTTATTTATTATGATGGATGCCCGGATATAAGGTAGCCGTTAGCGACTCTGAAAGAGAAATAAGTGAACGGAGTTCAAATTCCGGTGAAGTGCTTTATCATCACCCATAAAAAATACTGTTCGGAAACGCACAACAGCGCTTGACTGAACACACTTTCCTTGAAGTGGCATCTACCACGGCATCGTGTAATGGTTAACAAGTTTGTCTCGCTAGAACCAGTTACAACTGAGTAGTGGATTCGATCCTCACTGAGTACATCATTCTTTCGGCCTTGTGTCACATCTAAGCGGAGCTTAGAAAATATTCTATGAAACGAGGAAGCAGGGGCACCCCGACGGGTTGTAATGGTTAGCATGCTTGTCTCGCTTGAACCAGATCGATCCTCACTGGGTGTCCCATACTTTCAGCCTTGTGCCACATCTAAGCGGCGCTTTTAAAAAAAATCACCTAATCTAAGAGAATGAAAAAAAAACTTAAAGCCAACCCAAAAAGAGAGAGGGCCACATCAGTCGAATTTGCCAGGCATGCCGCTGCTGCTATAAGCGATAGAGAAGATCTACTCAGCGAAAATGCTATCTCTTGGACGCAGCGGGGGAAAAACCTATTCCTAGCCATCAAATCTGACAGGCTGGCCCTGCCCAGCGATGAATAGCGAAAAACCGATGTTCTCTGCAAGTGACGCACCCGCAGACTAACAGCAGGGGTTATTTTTAGCCCGAACACACAAACACATTTGCAGGAAGAGAATAACGACAGACGCTATGGGAAAATGTGGCACGGGCACACGAACAAAATGTATAACAGAACTGTTTTATGAATGTTTTTGTTTTAAAATATTGTCCAGTTTATTGTTTTAGAATACTAGTCAATTTCAATTAACAACGTAAATGCCCCATACGATAGGTATAAATAAATAAATATATATATATATATATATATATATATATACAGATAGGTAGATTGACAAACAGATAGATAGATATGAACACACGGATGGATAGATAGATAGATAGATATGAACACACGGATAGATAGATGGATAGATAGATAGATGGATAGATAGATGGATAGATAGATAGATAGATAGATGGATAGATAGATAGATAGATGGATAGATAGATAGATAGATGGATAGATATGAACACACGGATAGATGGATAGATAGATAGATGGATAGATAGATAGATGGATAGATATGAACACACGGATAGATAGATAGATAGATAGATAGATGGATAGATAGATAGATGGATAGATAGATAGATGGATAGATATGAACACACGGATAGATAGATAGATAGATGGATAGATAGATAGATGGAAACATTTCCACAGCCAAATATATACAGAACTAACTCACTCTATGACTAGGCGTTAGGATAATCCCTAACCTTGTCGAAGATGAAGTGAGAGAGAGTGGAAGTTGGTATTATTAATGTACAATAGATTGATACTTCTGCTAAGAAGAAGAGTGTAGTATCTGTTCACTATGGTATGTAACTTAATGCCTCATTTTTTGAGGGTCATTTTTTTTTAATTTCTCACCGAGAAAAGCAACAATGTTACTAAACGGCAAGGGGTTACTGGGAGTGAAAGAAAATGAGAAAACATTAGGGACACTCGGTGAGAGTGGACCCAGGAAGAGTGGCACTGAAGAAGCCTCCAGATCAGAGACCTTGTAGCCGGATGTAGCTACATCTTAGAAATGTTGATAATCCAATATATAACATGTCGGTGATTTACCTCAGTTCAAAGTATATTCTTACAAAACTAAATTATTTGTACAAAAGTTCAAATGAAATAAGATCCTCAAACTGAGTATCAAAAAATAAATAAATAAATAAATAAAAGACAGAAAAACTGTATATTCTCGAAAAATCTCGGCGGTTTTCAAACGAGAGTTTTTGTTTAACCTCGTTTAATTCAACTTGAATTGTTTAAAACACGCAGATATTAAGGTGATCTTCACATCTAAATTTGAAGAGATCAGGATAATGGTTACTCAGATCATTGTACTTTGACATACGCTCATGTAAAATATGCAAAACAAGCATCTAACGTAGATTGTGTGTGTGAGAGAGAGAATGAGAGAGACACACACACACAGACAGACACACTATATACACGACCAGCCATAATTATTAGGTCAACCAAGTTTTTTTAAAAATGATGGATTTCATACTATTTTTTAGTATTTATTGCCAAGTAAATAATTGTAAATAAAAATACAATGGTCCTTTTGTTAATATTGCACAATAACATGTGCAGCAAATGAATTTATAAATATTTAATAATTAACTATATTGCAGTTTCATCAACGAAAGAATGATGAAAATTTAGGCTGATTCGGACGAGTTCATCTTTACTTTCTTGCCTTGTAAAGTAAATAATAAAAGAGCCATTCTATTTTCATTTAGAATTATCCACTTAAAAATAGTATGAAATACATCATATCTTTTAAAAAAACTGGGGTGGCCTAATAATTATGGCTGGTAGTATATATATATATATATATATATATATATATATATATATAAAGACAGAAAATTTCTCTGACGAGCCGTTGGACGAAACCGTGGTAAGTTGTTGGCTCTTGCTTAGTTTTTCTGTCTTTCTTTGCTCTAATTTCGTATTGAGCGCTTTAGTGTTAGGGTTTTCGTCTTGGTTTTTTTTCTATCTTACGAATGCTCGACTTTTTGTTCATGTACTTCGTTTGTTTCTTTTTTTTTACTTCCTCTTCTTTTCCCTTCGAGTTCGTTCTCGGTGGGTTGTACAAGACGATATAAATTATAGCTTAATTAATACAAGTTTCGGCAGAGTTAGTTCTGTTACTATTGGTGTTGTTATTACTATAGTTAATATTATATATATAGTGTTATCGAGGGTGGACGTAAGAATCAACAATGCATAGTAACTGTCAGTTTCACGCTTCAGTGTGATTTTCCCTTATATTACGTTAATTTTAAGCATATATAACAAAATTAATAAGTATATAAAACACCCGTCTGTCTGTCTGTGTGTGTCTCTCTCTCTCTCTCTATATATATATATA